>ML785746.1:147530-185123 GCA_009831015.1 Picea engelmannii
AAATCTCTTTACGTAAAATTTGTTAGATAATCCAAAATACAAATATGATAGTTTAAAAGTTAGAATAAAATGATTATTAATTTATAATATTAAATTAATAATCTAGAATATTTAATTAATAAATGGAGACATTTAGAAATAAAGTATTGTTGTAAAAGATATGACTCTAGAAAGGTGTCGTATCTTAGGCTCAAAATTAATAGTATAGTTAGAAGACTATTAAGATCACATTTATTGTAAATGGACATTTTTTTATTTAATAAGTGATCCATAACTAGAGTTTGTTAGGACATTTAGCTTATATATAGCTCATTGAAAGAGTGTTGAGTTGTTCGGGTGTAAACTCTTGCAAATTCTCATATGTAATTTATTTTCCTATTTAATAAAAGTGTGTGTCTAAGGACACTTATGCCATTATTGTGGTATCAGAGCAACAATAATGCAGCTAAACTAAGGAGGTGATTAGCTGATTAGAGGAGGATATTTCAACTCTACTGGCCAAGGACAAAAATGGGTGCATTCCATCTGTAAATTGGTCAGTTAATTTTTTTAAGGGAATATAAATTTTCTGGTTTTTTGCAATTATTTAAGTTTCTCCATTGGATTCATTCACATGACCGTAGCCTCTATCAGGAGAACATATTAGTTCCTTCAAGGGAAGTTAATTTATTTACTTTATTTGTCAACACACTCAAGAATGGCATGGGACGATGTCAAAAGAGCTATTGGCATATGAGGTGGCATATTAGTTGATTTTTAGGCATGTATTGAGTGTAGTTTTCACAAACTGAAGTGCATTTTAAAGTGCATACCTGAGCGTGTTGGAAATAACTGACTATGCCTCTAGTTAATCACTGTAATAATGCCTTTACCAAGATAACTCAACTCCATAATAGTTTGTGTTCATTCTATTTGAAAGAGATATGAGAATTTCATACTGTGTATAGGGCCATAAAATTTTGTACATTGAATTTGATTATAGAAAGCATTTTTATATGCATGTGTTAGTGTGAATAGCATTATCTATCGGTGGAACTGAGTGGCCAATCTATTATTTTTTTTGGAGTTCCAATATATTGTCTATCGGTGGAACTGAGTGGGTGTATGTAATTCCTAGGCCAATCATTACAGAAAGCTATGCAGTGTTGATGAAAATTCGTGGAGTCCTCTGTTGCGTAATTCTTGTGGTATATGAATCTGCTTTGAACAAATCTATGTATAATTGTTAGATGAGCCGCCACCGGAGAGTGTATATGCGCAGAGAATATTTTGGTATACGACTAGGTCATAATTTTGAAGCTTCTAGTATACAACTGGTGCATAAATCTTTTGGTATATGATTGGCTTTGTATCAACTGTTTTTTTTTATAACTTCAGTGAAAATTATGGATGGCCAACAACACGCAGAGTGTAGTTAAAATAAAATAAAAAAATTAGAATATCACAACCGTCTTTGATTCAACCATTCTTGAATGTGGTGATTTTGTTGATATAATTGTAGTTTTGTCGAGTAGACCTGGTTATATAATTGTAGTTTTATAACTGTAGGTTTATATGCAGCGCTCAATGAATATATATTGATCTATACCAGCTGGGTGATACACCTCAGGTATATCAAATGATTCACGCCCATTCTCAGAACAAAGTAAATTGTCTTCTATCTCTTTTGGTGAGATGTTGGATATATTGTAATCAATCCCTCTTTATGTAGTAATTTTTTTGGGGGGGTAACACATTTTTTTTGTAACTCAAAGAAATTTTACTTTGAGGGGGGGTAATATGTAACGAACCTCCTGTTCGTCACGACAAAAAACTCTGATAACAGGTGCAAAATATTATTTTGTTGTTGTTTTTGTTTAAGGTGTGTGCGCGCATGTACAAAGGAAACAACAACACATTCGACTCTGCGTCGCCACCCAACAACGAATAAGACGCAACCATGATGAACATAGCAATATGACGAAAGCGCACAACAAGTAACTGCAAGCATTAAACGACCCTAGACATAAGGCACACAACAAGTAACTGCAAGCATTAAACGACATACTGTGTTATGTACAGTACAAACACAGATGGAAGAATCCATAGTAGTATATTTTACTACTTCTGCACAGGAAAGAAGGGCATTTAATCTTAGTTCTCTGCTCCTGAGAGAGAGAATGTCAGATAGGCTCTTGGCCGACTGCTCAGGCAGAAACTAGTAATATTTGTCAGGAGGTCGCAAGGGTGGGAACTCTACCTTTAAAGAGCCTGCGACTACTGATACGACCTTAGAGCTGTGTCGCAAGAGTAGAAACCCTGCCTTTAAAGGGCCCAAGACTCTTGATACGACACTGGATTTTTTACACAGAAAAATAATCACACACACATAATTATATATAGAGCGACTAGCTTTATCAGATCGAAGAATCGGATATCATACAACTGTGAGTTTGGACAATTCCAATTATAGTACTAACCCCGAAATTAACCCGACCCTAAACGTCAGCATAGAAATAAACTACAACTTTATTAACCCTGAATTTAAGAAGCAGACCAAGCAAGAAATTTAAACAACCAGGTAGAACAATAATTAAATGAGAAACCACCTCCTCTACGGAAGGCTCCAGATAAAAGGACTCAGACAAGGACCCACCAAGTTCGGCATTAATAAAAATGAACAAGAAACCTCACTTACTAATTTATAATACTCTATGGTACTTAGTTCAAGGAACCTCATATTTTATAAATCATCAATAACTAAAGATTCAATAGTATTATGATAAGACCACAATGCCATTATATTTCATATGATATCTAACACTAAAATTACATTTTATTTTATATGGACATAGCATTACCCTTACATATTTCAACGATATAATGCAATGACATTACTCCTTACACATCGCCATAACAATAAGTTACAGTAAGGCACCCAGGGCCATGACACAATGTTACCATTACTTTGCAATTAGATAGCAATCAACATTACAAATTATATGTTAACTAACCCTAACAATACCTTTTTATTTGTTACAAAAACATTGCTCTTATGTAATTCCAGACAATATATTAAAATTGCATTACCCATATAAATTGCAACCACGACCTAATACCAAAGGAGTTTCCTTCTTTAAATGAATATATAAGAAATTCTTTCTTTAATTGAATACATGAAGCAATTCCTTCTTTAATTGACACATAAAGCAATTCCTCATCCCACAATAATAATCATGATAATTTATTATTATTAGTAAAAGTACTACATTGCCCTAATATAATAATCATAAAAAGAACTTAACCATTTCCTACCATTCCTAACAAAATGATAATGGTAAAAATAAAGAACATTATTATTAAAGGTAAGGAAGGAAGGAGACATTACTAAATAGAGAACTAAAATAACATTACCAAATAAGAAACTAAAATAACGTTACTAAATAAAGAAACTAAAATAACATTCCTAAATAAGAAACTAAAATAACATTGCTAAATAAGAAACTAAAATACCTTATGGTGCAAGAACATTAATATTGCAGTTCATCATAGTAGCCTGGAAATTTAGTCGCTACCAAATTAGTCACTACCATAAACTTAGCATTTACATTTAAAGTGACACTACTTTAACATTCCTAAAGCAACGCTAACGATGAAATTAAGCTATCCAACCACTAAGCCACCAAAATTAAAAATGGGCATAGAGAAACTTGCGGTTATGCGTGCAGGTCAGAAATAAGGGAAACTTAAGGGCGCACGTCGAAAATTTGGAATCAATGGCAGTTGAACTTTTGGCTGCTATCTAGCTGGGCAAGTAACCGAAATCAGAAACAACCTGGCAACCATCAAGGGCAACCTAAATCTGACAGGATGGAGACACCCTTTAGACCTCCAGAAAGATGTAATGGAAGGAAGCATAATCGACACATCACAAGGAATCAATTAGAGGACGGAGGAACCACTGGAAAAACTGATCCCTTACATGGAGAATAGAGCAGGCCAGATGTCAGCGATTTGAGGTAGTCGGGCACGTTGTAATTTCAATTTGGGTCTAAATATTATAGTTTATTAACATTTGAGTAAACTGATTATAATTATTCAATTATTGAATCGTTTAGCTCAGATAGAGTTGGAATTCAAATGGTTAAGTAAGGATTTAGTTGTGGCTCCACGAATTTCTAGTTGATTATGCCAAAACGCAGCCCAAATTTGCATCTCCATGACAGGTGAACTTGCAATATCTATGATAGACTGTAAGGAAGTGTCTATGACAGACGAAAATGCCCGAACATTTCCAGAATGAAACACAGACAGGACGACTCCCATGGCAAAAACGGTGTTTAGAGCACCTTCAATTTTTTTTATCTAACTCAATTAAAACACAGAACAGATTAAAGGGGCTTACGTACAAGGAATCTTGGGAGGAGATCAGATGAGGATGCAATGAATCATTAAGCAGAGAAAATAAATGATTAGCCTACAACCCTCGATAGACTTCATAATTTGCCGAAAGAGAACTACTATTCCAGCGAAAACATAATCCTACCAGCAACTTTTGCCTTGCTGAGGATTGTTCACCATTTTGTTCCCGTCGAACCTGAATTGCAACATAACTCGTTACATGCATAGAGGAGAACTATCCACTATAATTTGTTTGTGTTTTTCGGGAGAAACGTGAGGGCGTTCAATAGGAAACAGTCACTTGGTTTGCTTATAATTCTTAAATGGGTGTTATGTGCGTTGCAATGGTAAAGTGCAGAAGAATGAAGGTTTCACAGCAGGAGGAAGGATCGCCCTGGTACGATCGGGATTAAAGAAGGGTTTAAGGCCGTCTCATTAACAAATTACCCAACCTAAAATCCATAAACATTTCTCAGTGCCTCCTTACAAATCGAAAATTCCCAAGGGAGTTTTCTTCCGTAGCAAGCTTGCAGGGCAGAATGCCAGAACTAGATTTTTACACAAAAAAAATACAAAAGATGGAAACGGAACAGAACCAAATTTCAGAACCAATGTACGAATGAAATTCCAAGGATGAGATTGCCAGAACGAATTCTCCATTTCCCCATCAAGAGAAAATCTAAATTTTTATATATATATTTTTTAAAATAACAGCGGTAAATAACTTTTTGACAGAGGTGAGTAACAACCATAAAAATTTTCATCATCACACCAATAACGGAGGTAAGTAATTTTATCAATGAGGGTAAGTCATAATGCATTCTAATCTACTAAAACACAAATCATACCATTGCCTTATCACCTACCTCGAATGTCGTCCACGCGCTCCTTGCCACTCCCGCTTGTCGACCATCGAGACCTCACCGGTACCTCCCAGCCAATCGCTAGGGGTACTCTGCTTCCCCCTTAGCTCCCCAAGCCGCAAAGGGGCCACCACTATCCAGATGGTATGTCTAGCTCCCAACTCGTCTCGCAAGGCCGAGCTACCACTCCTATCCGAGCTAGGAAATCCCAACTCCTCACAAGCAATCAGTCAAGTCACAAATCCGGCAGCGTAACATTACGATAACAGCCAATCCCCTTCTTCCTCACCTTCCCTTTCTTTTATAGAGTTTTTCCAACCTCCAACTTTCCCTAAATCACATTTTAATTAAGTTTTAATAAAAATATTCTAAATATGCTCCTTCGCACAAGTGTCGTCCATCCCCTCTCCCACCTAGAGTTGCTCCTAAATTTACTCCTAGGTGTTCCTAGATCCCCTCACAAGTTTCAAATACTTTCCCTAAAAATGAAGTTGCTAAATTAACTCAAATTAGAAGGTTCTTAATTGCAGATTCCTTACTATGTTGACCTCGCTTTTTACCATAAGTTCCCAACTTTCCTTTATTATGTTTCCTCCATTACTTAGTTTCCTAATTCTTATTATTCCCTTCTTTCCCCTTTTTATTAAAGCCAAAATGGCAGTTGCTCTATTTACTCTTTTCCCTTTATTATTAATTTAAAATCTTTTTATACTTCCACAAGTTAAATAATTTATTTCTTCTTTACAATTTAAAACCACGGATTTTAATTAAATTATTCCTCTCTTCATTTTACCCCGTAAATTTAAGAAGACTAAAACTATTACTTAAGTGGGTTTTAGTTTATATCTTTATTTTAATTTTTGTAGGGTCTTTTTCTTAAGGCTAAACAAAATTTTACCCTAGAGAAGTTTTAGACCTAGGTTTAGATTCTGAACTGGGTGACAATTATTTAGGGAAGTCATTTTAATAATTTATTAAGGTGTTAAATGTCTTAGGGCCATCTAGGTTTGTTCCTTCCTCAACATCAATGTGACGTGCCCTTCAGGACGCACCACATGCTCCAAGGGTGCCACTCGCCTCGGTTGTTTCTTTTGCGCGACGTGCCCTTCAGGATGCACCACGTGCTCCAAGGCTGCCACTCGCTAACTTGTGTTTCTTTCACGCGACATGCCCTTCAGGATGCACCACGTGCTCCAAGGGTGCCACTTGCCAACTTGTATTTCTTTCATGCGACGTGCCCTTCAGGATGCACCAGGTGCTCCAAGGGTGCCACTTGCCAACTTGACTGACTGGTAGACATCTATAACCCCTGGAGTCAACACTCCGCCAGGTGAACTTGTGGGAGACTAAGGTGTCTAAGGAATAAGGCCCCCTCCTTATTGTGCTCCCCTTAGAATCATCGTGAGCGACTATCGCAGTCTACCCTCATGGCATCGTGGATCCTCTCGAACTAGGTAATCGTTAACCTACAGTTCAAGCCACGACAGGAGTGCTAGTAGGCTGTGGTAGGGCTGTTGTCCACACCTCTCCCTCAACCTTTCTAGAAATCGTGTGCGGCCCCTTTACTCCATATGTGAGTCTAGTCGGCAAGCTATCGTCAGCCTACATCATCAACAATCGTGTCAGAACATGTCAACATCATATCATCAAATCAATGAAATATCACAGTAAATAAATCAACTCAAATAGCACACTCCCTGACTCAATCCAGAGTCCAAGGGGTTCCACTGATGCCTCTGCATCCTCAAAGTCCAAAACCCTACACGCTCAATAAAAATGAGTCAATAGCACCTGTCTACGTCAAAGTAGTAAAACATCATGTCATCTATCATAACGCATCATAATCAAGGATAAATGTTTTAACATCGTAAAAGTCCAGATCACTTGCGAGCAAGTTTCCTCAAGGAATAAGTTTTCTCAGTGCGCCAGAGCAGGATGTTACACATTGTAAAGAGTAAAATTTTGAAAGTTACTTGGAATTTGACTAGAGCCAAGTGCCAAGCTTAGTCATTTTTCTCCTATTTCAAATACTTTACGAGGGTCAAGGCCAAGCCCCGATGGATCATTTTTTTTTGTGATTCATCTAGTGTTTTGTTCATCTTGATATCTCTTGCTTGATTCTTTTTTGGTGTGAAGATTCAACACTACAATGTCGAAGTTAATTAATTTGTTCTCCGACTCCGATAAACTTGAAGGCACAAAATCATATAAGACATGGAAACGTCTCATTGAATGTACTCTCATTTACAATGAACCTTGGTGTGATATATGTAATAAAGATACTAAGACAAATACGCCTACAGATGCAGCTGCATTAGAAAAATGGGAAGTTAAAAATGCCAAAAAATTAGCAGTCATTAAATCTTCAGTTAATGATGAGATGTATGTTCACATTGAAATTACTACTGATGCATGGTCGACTTTGAAAGTTTTTAAGGATTTATTTGATACTCAGCCTGAATCAAAGAAAGTTGATCTTCAATTAAAGTTGCTCCAATAGAAATTGACTGAAGGAGGTGATGTACATGAATATATTTCCAGACTTAAGAACATTAAAAGAAGGAAATACTAAATGTTGGTTTTCAAGTAGTAGATGATAGTTTCATGACCACAATTTTAATTGTTGAATTGCTTTCTTCCTATAACACTTTTTGGAAACTTTACAAGTAACTGGAAAGTTAGATAAGCTTACATTTGATGAGCTAAGTGAAATGTTATCTCAACACAACAAAAATTTTGGAAAGAAAAAGCAAGTTGGCGAAGATGTTTTTTTCATAGAAGCCAACACAAGTAAATCTTCAACGGATAGTTCTAGAAGCAGAGGAAGAGGAAATTTTGTACAAGGTCGTGGTCGAAGCCAAAGTAGAGAAAACAAAATTTTAGACAGGAGCAATTTTCAAGGCAGAGGGTATTTTCAAGGCAGAGGAAACAATCAAGGAAGAGGGTATTTTCAAGGAAGAGGAAATAGGGCATAAGATATTTTCAAGGCAATAGTCAAGGAAAAGGACAAACTCCACATAGAGGTCAAAATAGAGGCGAAGGACAGAATCAATGCAGAGGAAGAGATTTCAGTCAAATTGTTTGTAGAAGATGTGACAAAGTTGGTCATTATGCAGAAGATTGTCGAACTTCCATTGATAAAATTTCCAAGTTTCATCAAAACACAACACAGTTTGCAAATGATCGAGATGAGGATGGTTCACAATATGTCCTTACCTCATCTTCAACATTACAGATTTCCGCTGATTTTCAAAGTGATTATGAAGATTCTTGGATTCTAGATTCAGGAGCATCTCAACACATGACTTTCAGACGTGACTTCTTTTGGAATTTTCAAGAATTCCATCTTAATTCCTTCTTTCTTGCAGATAATACCAAACATACTCCTTATAGAAAAGGTGTAGTTAAATTTTATTCACCTGATATTGGAGAATAGATGATTTCAAATGTATGGTATGTACCCACCTTCAAAAAGAATTTGTTTTCTTTAGTCGCGATTCGAAAAGCAAGCTATTAGGTGATTATGGAACATGGCTTAGTTAAGATTAATTCATTCAAACAAAATATGAAAACAATGATGACAGGTTATGAAGATGGAAAACTATTAAGGATGAAAGGGATAGTTATTCCAAGGCATCCAGACTTT
Organism: Picea engelmannii; assembly: GCA_009831015.1. Taxonomy (NCBI): domain Eukaryota; kingdom Viridiplantae; phylum Streptophyta; class Pinopsida; order Pinales; family Pinaceae; genus Picea; species Picea engelmannii. The sequence goes on from ML785746.1 coordinate 156,420, forward strand.
GGAGGAGCAGTAAGTACATGTATTTCACCTATAATATTGTGGCATGTGAGATATGGACATCTCAACTTTGAAAGTCTCACTCAATTTCAAAAACAAGGGATGGTTAAGGGACTTCTAACTTTCGAAAAGGAAAATACAAAATGGGAAGCTTGCATTTATGGAAAACAAAGTCGAGATAGTTTTCCAACAAGTTCATGGTGTGCAAATAGGTGGTTGAAACTAGTTCATAGTGATGTTTTTGGACCACTAGAAACTTCTTTAGGTGGTTGCAAATGTTTTTTACTCTTTATTGGTGATTTCAGTAGAATAAATTGGGTTTACTTCTTAAAGCAAAAGTCAAAAGTATTTGAAAATTTTAAGATTTTTTGTCAACTTGTGGAAAACAAAGTTAAAGAAAAGATAGGCACTCTCAGGACAGATAATGGAGGGGAATTCACTTCTAATGAATTGAAAACTTATTGCACAGACAATGGGATAAGAAGACATTTTACAAATTTCTACACTCCTCAGCAAAATGGAGCCATAGAAAGAATGAATCACACCTTGTTAGGAATGGCAAGATCCATGTTAGGATTTAAAAAGTTAAGTTCTACATATTGGGCAGAAGCAATCCATACAACTATCTACTTAAGGAACATATCTCCAACTGCTTCTTTGGATGGAATCACACCTTATGAAGCATGGTTTGGTTTCAAACCTTGAGTTAAACATCTCCGAGTTTTTGGATTAGTATGTTATGCCTTAGTTCTGAAAGAAAAACAAACTAAGCTTGACTCAAGAATCTTGAAATACACAATGATTGGGTATTCTGATGAGAAGAAAGGGTATGACTTTTATCCAATGGAAAATTTATTATGAGAAGGGATGTAGTTTTTGATGAAACTAAAAGTAAGAGTGATGAAGAAATAGAAAGTCTTCTTCAAAATTTAGAAACTAAAATCAATCAAAGAAATGAAAAAATGCAAAGTCAACCAAATTCACCTAATTGGTATGAACTTGATTTTCCTTCATATGAAGATGATACATCCAGACCATTTACTTCAACAATACCATTTGGGTCTTCCAACAGTTCATCAGACTCTCCTAGTAGTGGTAGTTCATCTAACAATGATTCTCCACCTCTAGAATCTTCAACTGATCGACAAACATCAATTTACATTAATCCAATTTACAATAATGGAAATTCAGATCCCCACACAAGTGAACATCAACTACCAAAATGGGAAATTCAACTTTTGAAATATGTAAGGCCTGATGAGCAAAATAAAACAGGAACATGGGGATCACACAACGGTGAAGGAAATTTTTCCTTGGTAGAAAATGATTTTACTGAACCTTCCACATACAAAGAAGCAGTAAAACATAAAGAATGGAAACGGGCTATGATTGAATAATATCAAGCAGTAATTGATAACAACACTTGGAAACTTGTTGATTGTCCTACAAGTGTTAAACCCATCATATGAAAATGGGTTTACATAATTAAATACAACCAACATGGAGAAATTGGTAAGTATAAAGCAAGACTTGTAGCAAAAGGTTTTGCGCAGTAGGAAGGCATTGATTATGAGGAAACTGTTTCTCCTATAGCTAATTGGAATACCATCTGATTAACACTTGCATTGGTTGCTCAGAAAGGTTGGAAAGTTTAGCAAATGGATGTAAAAGGTTCTTTTCTCAACAGAGACTTATAGGAATATGTATATATGCAACAACCATCGGGTTTTGAAATTGTAGGGCAGGAACATAAAGTTTGCAAATTAATTAAGGCTTTATATGGGTTAAAGCAAGCACCCCGAGATGTTTATACCAAAATGGATGAATACCTTAGGAAAGTTGGTTTTTAATGAAGTGAATCTGATGATACTTTGTATATCCGTAAACAAGGTCCATATCTGGTGATTCTTATTATGTATGTAGATGATTTGATCATTATAGGAAACAATGATGATTAGATTGCACAGGTCAAAAAGGAGTTACATGCAGATTTTAAGATGAAAGATTTGGGACTACTTCATTACTATCTTGGAATTGAAGTATTTCAACATCCACATCATATTTTCATTTCTCAGAGTAAGTGTGTAGCAGAAATTCTTCAGCGATTTGGAATGCAGGATTGCAAACCATCTCTTACCCCTATGGAACAACACTTGAAACTTTCAAAATTTGAAGGGGGGGAAATGGTAGACAACACTATTTATAGACAGTTGATTGGTAGCTTGATTTATTTGACAAACACTCGACCAAATCTATCTTATGCAGTTAGTATTCTTTCATGCTTTATGCAACAACCATGGGACAACCACTGGAATGCAGCCAAAAGAATCCTTCAATATATCCAAGGAACAAACGATTTTGGTCTTCTTTACAAAAAGACTAAAAATTTTGTACTTGGTGGATTTTCAGATGCTGATTTTGCTCGAAGTATTAGCATCAAGATTAGGTTATTTAATGAACACGGGTTCAACAACAGTGTCTTGGAATTGTAAGAAACAAGCTATGGTTGCCACTTCTACAGCAGAAGCATAATACATCTCATCATGGGAAGCAACATGTGAAATTGTTTGGTTACGCAGAGTTTTGCAGGACTTGGACATTTCTCAAACAAAAGCTACATCATTATTCATCGACAGCCAATCATCCATTAAGCTTACCAAGAATCCAATTTTTCATTCAGAAACAAAGCATGTGGACACCAAGTATCATCATATTAGATCACTTATTGCAAAGGATGTCATCAAGCCAATTTATTGTCCTTCAGAAGATTAGATCTCCGACATTTTCACAAAACCTCTTGGAAGAATAAAATTTGCTAAGTTAAGGGATGAACTTGGTATCTGTTGTAATGTATCTTTAGATCATAGGGGGGAATGTTAGATAATCCAAAATACAACTATCATAGTTTAAAAGTAAGAATAAAATTATTATTAATTTAGAATATTAAATTAATAATCTAGAATATTTAATTAATAAATGGAGACATTTAGAAATAGAATATTGTTGTAAAAGATATGACTCTAGAAATGTATCATATCTTAGGCTCAAAATTAGGAGTATAGTTAGAAGACTATTAAGATAACATTTATTGTAAATGGACACTTGTTTAGTTAATAAGTGATCCATAACTAGAGTTTGTTAGGACATTTAGCCTATATATAGCTCATTGCAAGAGTGTTGAGTTGTTCAGGTGTAAACTCTTGCAAATTCTCATATGCAATTTATTTTCCTATTTAATAAAAGTGTGTGTCTAAGGACACTTCTGCCACTAAAATTAAAACTGAATCAAAGTAAAAAGTGACTCACCTCACTCGTTGAAGAAACCAAAAACAATTTTCGAAAACCGCATATAATTTCAAAACAGTAGAGAAACAGTGTTCTCGTTCAAAACCATGAAGAAATATTATTCCCGTTTGAAACTGCAGAGAAATAATTTCAAAACCGTTGCGGAGAAATATTATTCCCGTTCAAAACCACAGAGAAATAATTTCAAAACCGCAGAGAAGTAGTATTCCCATTCAAAACCACAGAGAAATATTAATCCCATTCAAAACCACAGAGAAATAATTTCAAAAACGCAGATATAATTATTAAATGGAAGTGAAATTAAAATTATATTAATTCTTTTAATTCTTTAAATTTATTATGAAAAAGAGAGTTACACTCAGATCATAAAGATTATATATTCATATTTCATTTAAATGATATTGTTCATAATTATGTTCCACATGTTACCATGTTCTCTAGTTAGGTTGCTCATATTCTCTTTTTTCTCTTTTTTATCTAAGGTTATAAATTAAACATTAAAAAAAAACAAATTAAAATTACATATCCAAATGCATGTGTCATTTGAATGAGAACAATCATATGTTATGTATTATTAGTTATCTGTCACTTAGCTACTAACTAATCTAGGTCCATCTTAATCCATAATTTATCAAAGGTTGAAAGGGATCAAATTACTTGACATGCAAACTTTTTTTTAAATGTAAAACTTGAGGAAATATTTGCACCTAACCATTATGTGTATGTCTTAAATAAATTTGATCCTTTAAAATTTTCTAAATATCATCTATAATCTAGAGAGTACCTATCAGGAATCCACTTCAAAAGTTAGACGAGGAATAAGGTTAATAGTAATAAAATAGCATTGTTTTATGATAAAAAAATGTGAACAGTAAGAAAGTAATAGGACCCAGGTAATAAATAACACACATATTAGATTACAGATTGACCAATCACAATTTATCTTCTCCAACTTTACTTATAGTCACACAAGCTAGCTTTCCCATATTTTCATATAGATCATATAAATTATGAGGTTGGAATTGAAGATCATTCAAAACTTTAACTCAATATTTTGTAGTAAAGGTCATATCATTCCTCTCTTTATTTCTAATCTTAATAGTTTCTTTCTCCAACTTCATATGTTTTCCCTAATTCTATTAGCATTATATTGGATTCTTTTTCTTTTAATGCATTGTATATGTCTTCACATTATAATAAAAAACATGATGAACAATAACAATGATTTCAATCAACAAATACTAACATCACACCCAACCAAATAAAGTAGTTGGCTTTAGCTTATACATGAGAACCTCTTTCCCAACATTATATTTTCAAATTGTTTTGAAATATATTATTGTCAAAAACACTTGACTAGATAATTCTCTTAGGCATATTTCACACAACATATATAATTGTATCAGTGATAAAATTAATGGACTATATTTTCACTGAAATGAATGTGTTGGAATAATTTCCTCTATAAAAATTCTATTCTTAAAACTATGTTGCTATTTGCTAATCTATTCATTTTTACTGAGTAGGTTAATCTATTAAATTATACCAAGTAGGTTGCTTCTTTGAATTATGATTGATAAGATGTGGTTAAGAGTGAATTAAAATATCTTTAATGCAATGGTATACTTATTTACTTTACTTTACTTTATTATCTGATTTGTTTAGTTGTTGAGTTTTATCATAAAGGATTTTGTAATTAAAATTTCCAATGGAATAATCATTATTACTAAAGGTGTCTATATTTCATTATTAAAATTTTGAATGCAAAAATATTGAAGAAATACAATTCTCAATTTAAGGTTACACGACTAAATTACAATTTTAGTCACTTTAACTTAGCATACTAATTGATAACAAATATGATCCTTCTTTGGATTACGATCGATAAGATGTGGTTATGAGTGAATTGAAATCTCTTTAATGCAATGATGTAATTATTCACTTTTATATAGATAATATGTGGTAATGAGTGAATTGAAATCTCTTTAATGAAATGTTGTAATTATTCACTTTGATATAGTTCATTGAACTATGTTTTGATATAGTTCACTATTATGTTGTGTTCTTTTTCATTTTGTTGATTTTTTTTAAGAAACACAATTTGGGCATTGAGTTCCACTAGGGAAATACAATTCATCCCACTCTCTAGTCCGTAAGTGAAAATGAGATTTGTTGGTACCTTTTCCGTGGCACACAAATCCTGCAAACAAAATTACTCACATATGCATACTACCGCAAATTGAAGAATTATAATTTCCAATGCAAGGTTATTCAACTAGATAACAATTTTAGTCACTTTAACGTAGCATAATCATTTATAGCAAGTAGGTTTATTCTGGGTGGATTATGATTGATAAAATGTGGTTCTTAGTGAATTGAAATATTTTCAAAGAAATGGTGTAATTATTAACCTTTATAGAGTTCACCATCATGTTTTGTACTTTTCTTTTTTATCATAATCTGTTGATTTATTGATTTTTATCATAAGGGTTTCATAGTTACAATTTCCAATAGAGTAATCATCATTTTCAAAGGTCTATGTATTTCATAATTACAATTCCTAATGCAAGGTTAAGTGGTTATATTACAATTTTAGTCAATTTAACTAAGCATATTAATTCATATCAAGTAGCTTGTTTCTTTGAATTATGATCGATAAAATACAGTTATGAGTGAATCAAAATATATTTAATACAATATTATAATTATTCACTTTTATATAGTTTACTATCATACTGTGTGAGTTTTCATTTTTTTATTGGTAATCTGTTTTTTTGTGTTTTTTTTTAATTAAAGTTTTTATAGATTTTCATTTTCCCCTTTATCAATGTAGAATATAGAATATACAATACATGGGTGTAAAGGACTTCACTTATTATTTAGATTAAATCCATGTTGTTTGCTTGTCATGTTCTCCACACACATATATATACCAAAGAAAATGATAACCATGACTATCACAACATAGTCCACCTAAATTCTTTTTGGTAATTCATAAATTAACTTTATGACTGTATAAATGTATTTAAATGCAAATGGTTGAAGGTGCATATATTGTAATTTTTCTTAACATGTGCAAAGCAATATTCAGACCTATTCAAAGGCCATTTTAAAAAAAATATTTTAGTTTGTTATTATTATTTAACTAATATGCTCATCCATTCCAACTCTTTGCTAAATTATTAATTATTGTTGAGAAAAACAATTTGTTACATTTAGAAAAAAAGTGTTAGTCGTGAAGTTAAAAATGTTTTAAATTAAAATTTTATTATACATGACTTTAAAGGTTTCCATCTTCTTCACTAGAAGGTGAGTGAAAGCTAATGATGATCTCTCATGACGTGTTAGTGGCAATTCAGACATGTAAAAATAACAATATGTTAACTTGGAGGGATTATTCAAGGTACTTTCACATTGAATTTGAATATGGTGTAAAAAGATGAAAGATAGGAAATTGAATTAGGTTGAACATATAATTCTTATCTTTAGACTTTATGCATAACTATGTGAAATTTGAGTTTTTCTCACATTTTTATGTTATTTTTCATGAAAAATATAATGCATATGTTCCTGCTAGTGTAGGTTCCAAGTACTTAAATGATGGAATTTCCTTTAAAAAGTTTGTAGAATTGTAGATAAGACATTGTTATTGTGCACGACTATTTTTTCAAAATTTTATAATGTTAATTTTATATATTTTCTTAAATTATGAAAATGAGTATATCCTTGAAATTACGAGGTCGTGTTTTAGTGTAGGGTATGAGGGACTTAACACAATCGATTTTCTTTTAATTTATGTTATATTGTAGATATCGGTCTTTACTAGTGCAACATACAATGTTTTACAAAAATGGTTAAAAATGTATAGCAAGAATAAAAAATGTAGTTTAATATTTTGATATATGTAAAGACAAAAATATATTAAAATAGTAAGAAATATTAATGTTTTTTAGAACTATATATTTGTAATTTGCATATTCAACTTTATACATGTGTGTGTAGTTTCATCGATGATGGATTTGTGTAGCCTATACAAAAATAAAGTGACAAATAAAGATATTGAGAGTCATTCAAAAAATCGGAGGTTTTGACGTATTTATTGCTCGAACCACAGGTTGTTCATTCCAAACCTAAATATGAAGAAACCAATTCATAAAACACATATGCTAAAATTGTTAATCCTACCCAAAAAGAATTGAATGAAAAGATCATTCAAGTGCTCTAGAGCATGCACACATTATAGAGCACACGCACATTCCTATAACATGCACATGCTTTTGTGACTAAGCTTACTTGTGCACAAAGAATGTGTATACAGGTATAAATAAGGTTATGTGAGGAGAATTGATCTGTAAATGGTGGGACTATGGCATGTCTATATCATCAACATGGATCCTCCATGAAGAAAAGTTCAATGTCTTTGCCAAGAACAAGTTTCAATTTGGAAATCCAGGACATAATTTATATTGTGTTCTTTGCTCATGGCTCAATAATTCTAATCAAAAATCATCATGGACCAACCAAATGATGTGTTGCAATAATTAGAACTACTATATGACTTATTAATAAAGAAACTAGATTGTGCCAAATAGCCTGCAAAACTGGTATGGATGTGAGCTCTGTATTGTGAGCTTGTCCAATCAAAATAGGATTCAATATTTGTTAGACCAAATCTTTCTCTCCAATACCTTGAAATAATACCAGATGCAAATCACAAACATCAACTCTGGGGTTCACGAAAACACTATGCAGAATTGACCATCCTCCAAAAGTGAAGCTTCCTCACAATATCCCAATAATAAAACCATAAGATAATCCCACATGTTGCATACCAATTTATATGGAAACTAAATGGCAGATGTAATTACTAAATCCTTTGTAACCCGATAATTTTCAAGTGTGGGTTGATTGCTATAGGAAATGAAATGCACAACCTCCTCAAGTCATTGACTATAGGTAAATCTAGAGTGTCTCATATGTGGGGCATGTGCTAGAGGTTGTGATCACACCCATTCTCCCTCGGATTGAAGGGTCAACTACTAAGTCGACCGAAACATCCCCATTTAGAAGGATTTTATTGTTGGCTCTTTTTTTAATGACCTTGGGCATGCATAATAATACAGTGAGTGGTTGATTTTCATAATATTAGAGGGAATGTTAATCTATAGTGCCAAAAAACTCAATGCCCAAATTGAAAAACTTACATTTTCATGGGGTCACTCTTGTACTCAAATTATCTTGCATAGAATGCAAGGGGGGGAATGAGAATATGTGTTGGTGACATATTAGAACCAAAAAAAGGGCGATTGGAGGCCAAAATTCCTTGTACAAGGCATACATGTTGTCCCTAGCAACCATTGATTCCAGAAATATGAAAGATATCAATTAACTGTAAAATTATTGAGTGGGATTATGATGCAACTAGCCAATAATCCATCTCTATTTGTATCAAGTAATTCGATTTTGAAACCATTTTCCCTTTCGGCATGACAATTGATTTTACATATAATTAAATTGGATCATACACATGGAACATAATAGGAATCTAGAACCAATGGAGATTTATTATCATAAGAGAATTCATTACATAGGGGTGAGTTATTCATGCTCAAAACTCTTGTATTGTTACTCACTGTTGAGTCTCCATTTTGACACTTCTATCATCCTATATTATCCTCTATATGAGTCTATTTTATCTATGATATGTGTATATGATTGAACATTTCCTCAACAAACCTACTTTGTGAGCTTGTCCATGTGCATAGAGAGGTAACCTATGTTAAAACATGATTTGTTTGATTTGTTTGATTAAATTGTATTAAATGGTTAATTATTTATGCTCCTAATTAATTTGACTCTTAATTAAGAAGCTCCATCCGGTACTACCATTGGTCTGGTAGTACAACAATTGCTTGATTCATTCCTCTGCCTCATCTGATAATTTTCCTGATCCGGTACCAATACTTCTCTTGATCTGGTACTCTACAGTGATCCGGTACTAGTTCAGTGCCTCTTCCAGTACTAGCTCAACGTCTCTTCCAGTACCAGCTCAGTGTCTCCTCCAGTACCACTACTTTGTACCTCTTCCAATACCATCTCAACGCCTCTTCTAGTACCAACTCAACGTCTCTTCTGATACCAGCTCAACGCCTATTTCGGTACTATCCCACGCCTATTCTGGTACCACCATTGCACTGGCTCGATACCCAGATTTATGACTCTGCTAGTCTGGTACTAAACCCTTGTCTACAGGATTCACGTGTTGAACAAGTATTCTCCTAGTGATTCCAAGAAGTTAGCTGGATGGAATTATCCTGAGGTAGTTTTAGAAATCACGATACACTTCATCACTTATGCACTTTGTGTCATGAGGATGAAGTCCATCCCTTGAGATACAATATGAATTACCAATTGTAACATTTTGAAAACATTTGATAATTATCTTCAGATCTTGGTTATAATGGCTCACCTTCTTTAAAACAGAGGTTGTGTAGATGATAGGAAGTAAATAGTAAGTAGAGGATGATACACATTGTTATGCTGAATGGAATGTTGAACTACCGATTCAATCAATCAATTGAAGGAATACAAATGATATTTTGTGTAATTCATGGGAATGAGTAAAATGCTTTAGTCTGTGATTTCTTTAGAGGTACCTTGTTGGTTCGACAAGGGCCCACCACCCCAACATGGTAAAACTCCTTGTACATATCTTTGTGTGTTGTAAGTCAATTGTGTGAGTGTGAACACTTAATAGTTGTGTGTTGTAAATGATTTTAAATGCATAAACGTTTCTAAGTTCAGTACATATTTATTTGATTTTGAATGAGTGTGAGTAAATGGTTATACATTGAGCAGAGTAGATAATTCCATTTCCATTTCTGCAGATCGATATTTAATTAATAGGTGTGTGGGATCGTTAAGTAAGTAAATGTTATTGTTTTGAATTTATGATTGTGTTGTTCTTAGTAGGCACGGGAACCATAAGACTTCATCTCTCACCTTCATGCTCCATATAATGAAGTATCTCAATCATATTGATTGTTTCCTTTATTAAAGAAGGTTCGATTGGAATTGATAGAGTTATGATTGATTTCTTTCTAAGAGTGAATAAAGTGAATTGGTGATTGCTATTTCAAATGATACAAGAAGCAAGATCTAAGTTCATCTCTCCATTTCATGAGAATATAATGTACCGACTTGTCATGTAAGCAAGAACCTTTTCAATTGAGTGCTTTTTTGAGAGTTTTTTCATTAGTTTTATCTTCTGAGTTTGAAGTTGTGTGAAGCATTCAGATATTGTAAAACAGAGTGTTATGTTATTAATTATTTCCTGATTGAGCTAGATACAACAAACATAGATAGGTTACTTGTTTTCATCACATATAGTGTAACAATGCTTTTGATTACGAATCCTGGATTGACATATAAATGAGTGCAATATACTAAGCATATACATACACCAACATTTTGGCGTCATTGTCAGAGAGTTGTAAATGGTAATAGGTAGCATTTTGAGTTTGATTGGTTTGATGAGTTTGGATTGGATTTAAGGACAATCCGAGGGCCGAGAGAAGACGGTAAGACGAGAGGTAAGAACCTGCGTATCCACTTTGGTGGGGTTTCTCCAAAGTTAGGTTATCCTCTTACCTTTGGTAGTTAAAAGTTTGTGTTTCAATAGTATTAGAGTTTCTTATTTTTTATTAGTAGGTATAGGGATATTAAATGTAGATTTATTTCTTCCAAAATTTCAGAAAAAATAGAAAAACAAACAACAAGAAACACCCCCCCCCTCCCCACTAATTTAGCTAAAATTCATGCAGAAACAATTCTCAGAGGAGAAATTTCAAAGGAAACAATTGAAACAACATCCAAAGGCACTAAATCTAAAGCCACTGTTTAGATTGAAAGAATAATACAATAAGCAAGAGGGGAAGCACTGGATACCCCATCAGAAGGAGGAGTTGGAAAAGAGACAGAGGTAGTGATAGAAGAAGATGCATCTACCATTGGGGCAACACACAAGGTATTGGAACAGTTCGATATACCAAAAAACCCAGTGGCTGAAGCATCACTTAGTGGGGAGACATCACCATCACCCTACAAAGTGTTATTTGGACACATGACAGATGAAGAGGGAAATGCAAACAAAAAAACAGAGACATTTGGATTCCCAATATTAGAAATCGCCAGAGACATTGCTATGAAGAATATTCCATTGTCCTCATTGCCTTACTTCCATGGTATGTCAACAAAAGATCCTGATTTATTTTTGTTTGAATTTGATATACTATGTAGGAGTTATAATTACATTGATAATGCACAAAAACTAAAACTCTTTCCATCCACACTAAAAGACTCATCATTAAGGTGGTTTATGAGCCTAGGAGAACACACTATCTTATCTTGGGATGGTATGAAGGAGACTTTCCTCCATAAATATCAAGATTACTTCAGACCTAGGGATGCTAGGAATGACATATTTAAAATGTAGAAATCTGAGGAAGAAAATTTGGAAGATTACCTAGAAAGGTTCTATACAACTACCAAAAGGCAAAGAAATTTTCCTTAGACACAACCACAGTTAGGACCATATTCCTAAAATGTGTGAGGGATGACTTCATTGAAGTACTAAACCTCATGAGTTCTGGAGATGTGTACCAAAATCCATTTGTAGACATTGCAGAGTATTGTAAAAGATACTCCCGCAATCAAGCCAAAATAGGAAAAAGTGTAAGGGATCCTATAAACATAATTACTAAACCCACACCAGGAGGTGTTACTAGGATAGAATTGGGGAATCTACTAGAGAAATTCAAAATAGATATCCTAAACACGATCATCTCTCAACTTGATACCATTAAAATTAAAAGAAAACAAGAAGAATAAAATGTTACTTTGGCAACTTTTTGTCCTCGGTGTAGGAAAAGGCATCCTGAAAAGGAATGTCCCATTAATTTCATCGAAATATTTGGCCTCTGTACATAAGATCACCCTACCAATGAGTGCCCCTCTTTACCTGGACTAAAATCCATTTTCAAGGGAGGGGCAGAACCTCAGGAAAAATCATATCCCCTCAAGAGGGCATGGAGATAGAAAAATACTAGTATGTTTGTAGATCATACCACACAATATTCACAACAACAATGGTTACCTCCAATGTCTTATCCTAAATTGTCACCTCAACAACCACAAATCCAGCCTTGGTAACAAGGATGGAGGGGGCCTGCATATGGGAATGTTACCTTTCAGCCAAAAACCTTTCCTGCCTACCCACAATACCCTTCCAATATCTCTCAGTTGCTACCAGGATTTAATCCCCCTGCTCTTCCTCCACCTCCACAACTGCAACAACAAATTTCACTACCTATGAACCCAAATCTGCAACAACAAATGAAAGTTGAACCTATCCCAAACCCTCCTCGACCTACCCCTATTCCTGCACAACCCATTCCTAATCTGAATAATAGACCTACACAACCTGTACAAAATATTGAAGTACAAACCTTCCCCACTTATGTGATAACTCCTGCTTCATTTAATGGAATTGAATTAAGATCAGGGAAGGTTCTGAATAAACCAAATCCTACTGTGGTTATTCAAGAAGAAGAACAAGTATATAATCAAGTATTTCAAGAAGAAGAACAAATAGATAATCAAGCAGTTCATGGAGAAGAACAAATGGATAACCAATCAGATGAAGAAAGAAGCACACATGTACAACATGAAATTCCTCCTCACACTTCTCACCCACCAGAAATACCTCTGAAAACTAATCCTCCTCCTTATCCAGAAAGGTTACTTGTGAAGAAATATGAGGTACCTCTAGGGAATAATATAGAGACGGAACTTAGAAACGTATCTATGAAGATCCCCCTACTTCAGGCCATCAAGGAAATAAAGAGCTATGCTAAGATTGTAAGGGATATTTGCATTAAAAATCTAGGGAGGAAGAGGAAGGAGCCTTCTGTTATACAGGTGATTGGACAATTATCAAAATTTATATCAGAAATACCATCCAAATACAACGATCCAAGAAATATAGTTGTGACCATAAAGATTAACGGTGTTTATTTACCAAACACACTTATTGATATAGAAGCGGAAATAAATGTTATTCCAGTCGACACCATGAAAATGCTACAACTAAATCAGCTAAGACCAACACAGAATTTGTTGGAATTAGCAGACAAATCAGTCATCAACCCAACATGAATTCTAGATGATATAACAGTTACTTTGGCCTCTTGGGAATACCCTGTGGATTTCTTAGTGATTCATCCCAAATCCTCCAAACTAGGAAATCTAGTAGTTCTTGGCTGACCTTGGTTGGCCAGTGATGATGCGTTTATTAGTTGTCGGTCTGGAGAGATGACAATTTCCAATGTCACCCAAAGTAAAAAGTGCATTCTCTTTCCTCTAGACCAACCAGCCACTGAAGTTCCTCTCTAGTTGGAGAATCCCTATTTGGAGGAGGACTGTACTCAACCCTTGTTAACACTCGAACAAGTAAAACGAGTTCAAGAGAAAAATATAGAACAAATCTTAAGCCTATTTTTGGCTGATACAAAATGCATTGAATACCCTCAATCTTTTCCGGAATACACACATATCTTCGGCTCCAAATTCTAGGAAATATGGAAACCCTCCACCTTTATAGTATCCATCATTTCACAAGTAGATGAATGGAAATAATTAGTTGTCCAGGCTGTTGAAATCAACCTTGGAAAATCTTTGTATATCAATGCTAGTTTAGAAACAGATCAACAACAAAAATTGATTCAAATGATTCAAGGGAAATCTGGTGCTTTTTCATGGTATTGATCTGACATGAAAGGGATCCACCCAGACACTTGTATGCATCATATTTACACTAATGAACAAATCATACCTGTTAAGAAACCCCAAAGAAGAATGAATCCAGCCTTAAAAGACATAGTGAAAAAAGAACTCCATAAACTCCTGCATGCCAATTTCGTTTACCCTATATCAGATAGCAAGTGGGTATCCCCATTAGTTATTGTTCCTAAGAAAAATGGTAAATGGAATATTTTTGTTGACTTTTGAGAATTGAAAAAGGATACCTACAGGGATTACTTTCCTTTTCCTTTCATAGACCAGGTCTTGGAAACTTTGTTTGGGAAGAGGTATTTTTCTTTTTTGGATTGGCTTAGTGGTTACAATCAGATCCAAATTTCACTAGAAGATCAAGACAAAACCACATTTACTTTCCCATGGGGTACCTATGCCTATAGGGTTCTTCCTTTTGGTTTGTGTAATGCCCCTGCTAATTTTCAAAGGGTTTTCTTGGCCATTTTATCTGATTCGATCCATGACAGTGTAGAAGTCTACATGGATGAATTCATTGTATATGGGGATGATTTCCAACAGGCATTGGACAATTTGGAGAAAGTATTGATTAGGTGTAAATAAACCAACCTTTCCCTCAGTCATGAAAAATCTGGAATGATTCTCACTGAAGGAAATGTTTTAGGTCATCACATCTGTGGTACTGGAATAAGGGTAGACCCTACAAAGATTGACATCATTTCTCAAATCAAAATCCCTAGCTCATAGAAATAAGTCAGAAGTTTTTTAGGGAATGATGGTTACTATAGGAGGTTCATTCATAATTTTACAAACCTATCTTCTCCACTATTCAAACTATTAGCAAAAGAGGCTGAATTGTTTTGGAATGAACAATGTCAAATTTATTTTGAAATTTTAAAAACAAAGCTTTCAAGTGCCCCTGTTTTGAGAAGACCAAACTAGTCTCTTCCTTTTCACATCTACACGAATGCCTCATATACAGATTTAGGGGATATTTTAGGACAAAGGGAAGACCATATTCCATATTCTATATACTTTGTCAGCAAGAATATTTCACCTACTGAAGTAAATTACACTATGTAACACCCTATTTCCCCCAGTTTATAAAAATAACTATATTGGCCAAGAACTATGGAAAACTCAAAGATGTGAATGTTTGACTTGAAGGACCTTTGTATAAAATGTCGATGAATGTAAATTATGTTATGAATATGTGTTGCATGACTGTTGGGAGAGGGATGTGCTAAAACAGACCACGATGGTTAGTTATAGGTGGTGGAAGGGACCTGGAATGGTTGCGTTAACTTCCACCAATCCAGTACTGTACTAGTTTATACTTGCTCACAAACCAAAGAAGCTCTCTGATCCTGGAATGGATTTTTCATCAGATTGGTAGGTGGGGAGGCTCCTCAAGAGTTAATAAGGGGATGGGGGTGAACCTCCCATCTGTAATAGCCCTTAGACCTGACCACAGACGGTGGAATTCGCGCCACACACAACCTTGCAGACAGAAATTGGCAAGAGAGAAAATGTGGTAGGAGAGAGAGAAGTGTGCGCAATCGGGATCGCAAAAGAGACTGGAGAAACCCTGGAAATGCAGGGAGTTCTAAGTACCAGGAGAAGGAGAGTAACCTTTGTCTTGGATTATTTTCCTGCGTCAGGAGAATGAGAGTAACCTTCATCTTGGATTATTTTCCTACATTAGGAGAAGGAGAGTAACCTTCGTCCTTGATTTCTATTGAGCTGGAAGTAAGAGACTGAACCTCAAAGCATCGTGGTCTAGCTCGGGGGTGGCTAGTGGTAAATTTGTTTGGAGTCACTGAGCCTACGATTGGGTGGAAACGAGCACCCCTCTCAGCAGTTGCATCACGCTTGGTAAATCTAATAAGTGTTTTATACCTTATATTTCGAACTGAATATCATGAATACACGCTTATGTTTATATGCCCATAAGAATTTATGTGCAGAATGATTGCCTGATGTGTTAGACTGGAAATAATGGATGCCTATTTATTCTTACATGCCATAGTTGGTTTCTGTACAAAGGATTAAGGTTGGGGCATGAATTTGCTCCACTGAGAATCATCTTGTTTGCTTAACTCTCGTAATGTTTTGGGAAGGCACATCAACAATACTCTTCCCCGGGGATTACTCCATAAACCTTGGAACTATGCCAAACCTTTACCCAGAGACTTGACTAAGATTCAGGATGATTTCTCAAGAACCGCCTGAAGGTTCATGCGATCCGGGTCTGGAAACCTTATGCAAGGAAGGATAGCTCTTTGAGGTCTTAGAGTCATGGGAGTTTGAAGCCTAGAGAAGTTGAATTTTGTGATTCAAGCTCAGAAGGGATAGTGAGCCCAATTATAGAAAGAGAGAATACCCTGTCATTTGGTAGACGAATGGTCAGAATCCTTTCGGGAATACCCCAAACCTGTCGAGATTGATGGATCTAGAGAAGGAGCGCAGGTGTTAACACCTCGACCCTTTCAGCCTTCGCATGTAGTGATGGGATCCCAGACCGTAGATCCAAGGATTTGACGGAGCCCTATTGACCATCGATCTTAGCCCTTGTATAGGTAGGAGAGTAGCGTTTCATTGACTCATGACTTGGAGTGGTCAAGGGTAGGGCTGCGTGAACTCATGATTCACGAGATCATGATGTGATCATGACCGTTGGATCCAAGGCACGGGAGAACCATTGGATCATAACCTTCGTGGTTATCGCCTATTGGGGGTTCAGAACTTGAGAGAGTTTCTTTTCGATTGTAGAAGTCGCGAAGTGCCGAGTGCCGAGGGCTCGTGCAAAATGTGACCCATCCGTAAGTGGGGACCATGTGGTTGACAAGTGGCGTAACAAAAATCTCCAAGAGAAAGGTGGGAATGGGTAACAGGTGATGGACACATGTCACCTAGGAAGGAGTCAACCCATTGTTGACTTATCGTATCTCAGGAACTCACGAAGGAGGAGCATGAGGGCTCAATGCTCCAACTCGCGAAGTCACGAGATGTGAGTAGTGCTAGTATATATCCTAGGAAGTGGGTAACTAGTGGTGGACATGTGTCACACTCGGAAAGAGTCAACCCATTATTGACTTATCATGGCTTAGGGTTTCGCAGGATGAAGAAGTTGCACCTTGATCGCTAAGGCCGTGAAACGCTAAGAGACGAGATCTTTTGCAACAAATGGTGGAAACACAACTCATGAGCAGAGTATAGCGGGGTTGACAAGTGGCGTGTGCGCATCATTTCGGCAGAGTCCATGCAACATTGACCTCTCATGTCTCGGTGATTCTCGAAGGAGGAGCATGAGAGCTCAACACCTCAACTGGTGAGGTTGCGAGTGGTGCTAGTGTTTGGCCTAGCCTACGGTTACATGTAGCATGTGCTAGTGAGGAGGGAGCCATACTCGTATAGCATCTTGGGTGTCATTGTTTGGATAAATGGGAGTCAAGAGTCTTGAATCCCGACTCGTGAGTTGTGAAAGGCACTTGTGCTAAGGCTAGGTTATGGTCATTTGGAGGAAGATAAGAAAAGAGAGGGTCTATGCTAGGCCCCATAGAAGTCTCGAGGATTATTTTCCTCAAAGAAAAAGATGAAAAATCTAAGAGTACTGTAGTGGGTGTGTGACAAATTGGTATCAGAGCATGGTTAAAACACTTGGCCTGCTTGGGCTCATGAATGAGTTGCACAGAAACTCCATTTGAAGTACTCTTAAAAGGAGTAACCCTCTATCTTAACCCCCTTTAGCAAAATTCGAAGTTAAGAATGAAAATTCCTATTGTGTGTATGCATTTGAAAAATATGAATTATGCACTGATTGTGAATGAATATAATGTTGACTAACAATAAGTGTTTTTCTTGCACAACAAGCAGACGATCAACCACGGGAAACTGCAGATGCATAGAATGGTGATGCACCATGAAGTGGGGGATGGCTCCCACAATAGAGACGAAGAGTTTGACGAAAGGAGAGAGGTAGAGACCCCTCCTGATCTAGCTGAGACTATGAGAAGCCTCATGGTCGAACTACAAATCTGCAAGGCCGACAACGAGAGGTTGATAAAAGAGAAAGAGAAATAGACAGAAATTAATGCAGTCTTGCTGCAGAGTTTATCCGACATACAAAGACAATTGCAGAATGAACCTGACACCAGCCACGTGGAACGACGACATACAAAGAAAAGTTGAAGTCCACCTGAGATATGGAAACATGGTATTTTAAGTGGCCACACTGGGAAGAGCACCTCAAGAAAGGTCCACCCCAGAGATAAGGGACAAGCATTGAACAATTCCTCTTTAAAGGAAACTGGTGACTTAGAGGGATCTTCTAGTAGCAGAACTAGTTCTTATTCCTGAAGAAAATGGAAGAAGCGAAAGCATTCCAAAAGTCACAATCTCGAAGAATTCAAGAAGGCCAAACCGCCCTCTTTCGATGGTGAAATAAATATGGGGGAGGAAGCGGAGGACTGGCTGCTTGGACTAAAGAAGTATTTTAGAGTCCATGAATTCTCAGAAAACTTGAAGGCCCGAGTAGCCACTTTTAACTTGAATGGAAAGGCTTCCATTTGGTGGGAAGACCTTAAGAATGTAAAAGGGATTCACGAAGAGGACCTATCTTGGGAACGGTTTGAGAAATACTTCAGAAAGAAGTATCTGTCAGAAAAACATTTTGATGAAAATACTAAAGAATTCTATGAACTCAAACTGGGGAAATGCACCATAGAGGAATATGTCAACAGATTCCTCGAATTGTTGATGTACGTACCCTATATAAAAGTAAAGAAGGTAAAGGTGCAACGATTCATTAGTGGACTACCTAAGGACTATCATAACAGGATTGAGTTTGACGAGCCAAAGACCCTAGAAGACACTATTCGAAAGGCAAGATATTTTTATGAAGAGCTGGGGCATCGGATAGAACCTTGTGAAAATTGGAAGCAGAAGAATAGTTCAGGATTCCAAAAAAAGGGGTTTTAATCCCCAAGATTTAAAAACTGTAATAAGGACTAAAGGATGAGCTTCCCAACCTGAAGTGTACACCGGAAAAATTTCCCCTCTCAGAGCGAAAATAAACCTTCTGTATCTACCCCAGAAAAGATTGATAACCCAAAGAGAGAACCCTTGAAATGTTGGGGTTGTGGAGAAGAACATCTACTAAGGGATTGCCCACACCAAAAACAGAACAATCGGAGAATTTACAATGTTCAATAAGCTACCACTGTCAATGACATGGCCAGGAGTGTACCAAAAATTTATGCATCCTTGGATAATAAACAAGCTGACCACCAAGCTTTAGTGGTGGAGATGGAAGGTATGATAACCAACCATCTAGTGTCTATTCTGATTGACCCTGGTTCAAATTTGAGTTATATAGCTCCTAAGTCTGTTGATAAGTTTAAATTACAACCACATAAACATGCCAAGCCATGGTTGGTATAGTTAACCACTGGCACCAAAAGAAAGGTAGCAGAGGTCATACCAACTTGCCAATTCACTATGGGTGAATTCCCCACCCAAGAAACCCTTAACATACTACCCCTAGGATCATATGACCTATTGATTGGAATGGACTGGTTAGCCACATATAAAGCCAAACTGGACTATTACCATAAAACTTTAGAATGTGTAGGTGAAGAAGGAAGAAGGATAGTCCTTTGAGGGATCCAAAAACCTATCTCGGTGAGACTAATATCAGCCCTTCAAATGAGAAAGTATTATAGAAAGAGATGTCTACTTTATGTGATACAGGTGTTGGAATTAGTTGAAGATGACAAACCAAGCCTCGAAGACCACCCCACACTAAGAGAATATAGAGATGTATTTCCGGAAGAGGTATCGGGTCTACCTCCGAGAAAGGACATTGAATTCTCGATAGAACTTGCACCAGGAGCGGTGCCAGTGTCTAGGACACCCTACATGATGAGCACACCCAAGCTAGTTGAGCTTAAATTACAAATAAAAGAAACGATGGGAAAAGACTATATCCGGCCTAGCATGTCTCCATGGGGAGCACCAGTTCTATTTGTAAAGAAGAAAGATGGTACCCTCCGACTATGCATATATTATAGACAACTAAACAAGGTAACCATAAAGAACAAGTACCCCTTACCCAAGATTGATGACCTGTTCGATTAATTGGGAGGTGCTTCCATCTTCTCAAAGATTGACTTGAGATATGGATACCATCAATTCTGAATCAAGGGTGAATACATCCACAAAACTACCTTTAGGATGAGATATGGTCACTATGAGTTTTTGGTAGTACCATTCGGATTAACCAATGTCCCTTCCACTTTTATGTGCTTGATGAACAATGTGCTCAGCAAAGTCTTAGACAAATTTGTACTGGTTTTTATTGATGATATATTAATTTACTCCAAGAATAGAGAGGAACATGAAGAACATCCTAGACTTGTGCTTCAAGTGTTAAGAGAACATCATCTCTATGCCAAATTTAGCAAGTGTGACTTTTTCCAGAAGCAAATACATTACTTGGGCCATGTCATATCTGAAGAAGGAGTAGCAGTAAACCCTGACAAGACTAGGTCTATCATGGAGTGGCCTACCCCAAAGGATGTTTCATATATCATATCCTTTATGGGCTTAGCAGGATACTATAGGAGATTTATAAAAGGATTCTCCAAGATTGGTTGTCCAATCACTACCCTCTAGAAGAAGGGAGCTAAATTCATGTGGACACAAGAATGTGAAGAAAGATTTCAATCCCTAAAACATTTACTGACCCACACACCTGTGTTGAAGATCGTCGATCCCAAAGTTGACTTCCTCATGTGCATAGATGCCTAGAAGGAAGGGCTCGGAGGAGTTCTTATGCAAGGAGGAAGTGTAGTCTTCTATGAATCTTGAAAATTGAATAAGAACGAAGTCAACTATGTGACCCATGATCTAGAACTGGCCACCATAGTGCACGCCTTAAAAATGTGGAGGAATTACCTCCTGGGAAGAAAATTTGTACTTATGACAGACCACTGTGGATTGCGATATCTATTTGACCAACCAAAACACAATGCTAGACAAGATAGGTGGTGGCCCTTCTTAGTGAGTTTGATTTTGAAATCAAACATATCATGGGAAAGGAAAATAAGGTGGCTAATGCCCTTAGAAAAAGTATGAAAACAATTCATCTAGCAGTGGTGAGCACCTGTGATATGAATGTCAAGGAAAGATTTAGGTATGCACAAGAAACAAACACATTCTTCCAGACCATGACCTCGTACCTGGAGCAAGAACCCACAAGAATAAAGTATGAAGGCTACCAGATGATAGATGGAGGTATGCTAACTTACAAAAATAGATTGTATGTTCTAGAATGTGATGACTTGAAGAGGTTCATAATGGAAGAACTACATAAAAGACCATATACTGGTCATCCCAGATACCAGAAGATGATCATAGCCACCAGGTAACAATTCTATTGGCCTGGATTGAAGAAAGACATAGTTGAGTACTTAGCCAAATGCATAGAATGCCAACAGGTTAAAGTAGAACAATGACACCCAGTAGGATTATTACAACCACTACCAATCTCGGAATGGAAGTGGGAAACCATTTCCATGGACTTCATCACTGGATTACCAACATTGACCAAACAGAATGATGCCATCATGGTAGTGGTGGATAAATTGAGCAAGTCTACCCATTTGATCCCCATCAAATCGACTTGCAAGGCAATAGATATCACCAACATATTCATGAAGGATATATTCAGACTACATGGTATGCCTAAAGAGATCATGTCTGACAAAGACACGAAATTTACTTCCAACTTTTGGAAATCTTTGATGGCTGGTCTAGAGACCAAATCACTGTTTAGCACCACCTATCATCCTCAAACCGATGGACAGATGGAAAGAGTGAACCAAATATTGGAAGACATGCTAAGAATGCATGTAATGCATCAACCCAAGAAGTGAGAAGATTTCCTGCCACTAGTGGAATTTGCCTACAACAATGGCTACCAAGAATCCCTGAAGATGAGCCCTTTCGAAGCCCTCTATGGTAGATCATGCAATGCTCCAGTCAGTTGGAGTAATCCCATGAACAAATTTACTATTGGACTTGACATGTTGAAAGAAATGGAACAACAAGTGACTCAGATAAAACAAACTCTACAGGTTTCTCAGAACAGACAGAAAAGTTACACCGACCGAAAGAGAAGTCTGAGAGAATTCAAGACGAGAGACCACGCATATCTCAGAGTTAGGCCCAGGAATATTTACCTGAGGATGGGAGCTTGTGCCAAGTTGGAACCTTGGTATTTTGGACCCTTTGAAGTTCTATATAGAGTGGGACCTGTAGCCTATAGGCTAGCACTTCCTCCCACAGTAAAAGCACATAATGTTTTCCATGTTTCATTATTGAAGAGATATNCTAGGTGGAACTAGAGGGAGAATTCCTACCAGAACCTCAATGCATACTGGATAGAAAGGAAACCCCACTTAGGAACCGAACCATTGCACAAGTCAAGGTGCAGTGGAAACATTTTGGCTCAGATGAGGCTACGTGGGAAATGGAAGATGCCATGAAACATGCATACCCGATTTTTTTTACTTCTGTACATACACATCATATTGATAGATAGAACATCGAGGACGATGTTAATTTATGGGGGAGGGAATTGTAACACCCTGTTTCCCCTAGTCTATAAAAATAACTATATTGGCCAAGAACTATGGAAAACTCAAAGATGTGAATGTTTGACTTGACGAACCTTTGTATAAAAGGTCGATGAATGTAAATTATGTTATGAATATCTGTTGCATGACTATTGGGAGAGGGATGTGCTAAAATAGACCATGATGGCTAGTGAGAGGTGGTGGAAGGGACCTAGAATGGTTGGGTTAACTTCCACCAAGACAGTACTGTACTAGTTTATACTTGCTCACAAACCAAAGCAGCTCTCTGATCCTGGAATGGATTTCCCTTCAGATTAGTAGGTTGGGAGGCTCCTCAAGAGTTAATGAGGGGATGGGGGTGAACCGCCCATCTGTAATATCCCTTATACCTGACCATGGATGGCAGAACTCACGCCATACTCAACCTTGCATACAGAAATTGTCAAGAGAGGAAATGTGGTAGGAGAGAGAGCAGTGCACACGATGGGGATCACGAAAGAGATTGGAGAAACCTTGGAAATGCAGGGAGTTATGAATGCTAGGATAAGGAGAGTAACCTTCATCTTGGATTATTTTTCTACATCAAAAGAAGGAGAGTAACCTTCATCCTTGAGAAGTAGGAGACTGAACCTACGAAAGTTACTCTCCTTAGGAGACGGATTTACCACTAGCCACCCCCGAGCTAGACCATGATTGCAAGATCGCGATGTGATCGTGACCGTTGGATCTAAGGCACGGGAGAACCGTTGGATCAAAACCTTCATGGTTATCACCTATCAGGGGTTTGGAACTTGAGAGAGTTTCTTTTTTATTGTAGAAGTTGCGAAGTGCCGAGCGCTGAGGGCTCGTGCAAACACGTGACCCGTCCATAAGTGGGCACCACATGGTTGACAGGTGGCGTAACAACAAGCGCCCAGAGAAAGGTGGGAACGGGTGACAGGTGATGGACACATGTTTCCTAGGAAGGATTCAACCCATTATTGACTTATCATATCTTGGGAACTCGCGAAGTCGCGAGATGCGAGTAGCGCTAGTATTTAGCCTAGGAAGCGGGTAGCCAGTGGTGGACACTTGTCACACTGGGAAAGATTCAACCCACTATTGACTTATTGTGGCTCGGGGTTTCGCAGGATGAAGAAGTTGCACCTTGATCGCTAAGGCTGTGAAACAACAAGAGCCAAGGTCTTGTGTGACGAGCGGTGGTGACACAGCTCATGAGCACAGTATAGCAGGGTTGGCAAGTGGAATGTGCACGTCATTTTGGCAGAGTTCACACAACATTGACCTCTTGCATCTCAGGGATTCGTTAAGGAGGAGGACGAGAGCTCAACACCTCAACTGGCAAGGTTGCGAGTGGTGCTAGTGTTTGGCCTAGCCTACGATTACATGTAGCAGGAGCTAGTGAGGAGGTAGCCATACTCGTATAGCATCTCAGGTATCGGTGTTTGGAGAAAGGGGAGTCGAGAGTCTTGATTCCCGACTCATGAGTTGCGAAAGGCGCTTGCGCTAAGGCTAGCTTGTGGTCATTTGGAGGAGGATAAGGAAAGTGAGGGTCTGTGCTAGGCCCCATAGAAGTCTCGAGGATTATGTTCCTTAAAGAAAAAGACAAAAAATCTAAGAGGATTGTAGTGGGTGTGTGACACACTGTCACTAAAAAATAATTCTTATCAGTAGTACATGCCATTAACAAGTTTAGACACTACATAACAGGGTATGAAGATTTTGTACATATTGACCATTCAACCATCATATTTTTGATGAAAAAACTTGTTACAAATGCTAGAGTGACTAGATGGCTATCATTACTACAAGAATTCAATATCACCATTATTGATAGGCTTGGAAAAGATAATTTAGTTGTTTATTTCTTGTCTAGACTCATTCATGCAGGTGATAATACTCTAGTAGATGACAGTTTTCCAGATGAGAATCTATTTTCTATTTCTACTTACATTCCTTGGTATGCAGATGTAGCCAACTATATTGTAGCATGAAAGCTACCTCGTAATCTGTCCTCCCGAGAAAAAAAAAGATTCATCTAACTAAGTGCCAATTACATGTGGCATGATGATTGTTTATATCGAACTGGGTCTGATTTGGGATCATAAAGTGTGTCCCGGAGGATGAAATGATGAAGATCTTCAAATCCTGTCATGACCATGTGGAGGCCATTTTTCTGACAAAAGGACAACATACAATATCTTACAATTTGACTACTATTGGCCAACTATTTTCAAGGATGCAAATATGTATGTGACCAGCTATGATGATTGTCAAAGGATGGGAAAACCTATTGTAGTTGATGAGATTCCCCTCCAAGCTCAGGTAGTAATTGAACCTTTTGATAAATGGGCTTTGGATTTTGTAGGACCTCTTAACCCTATGTATTGAAGGAAGAAGTACATCTTGGTTTGCACAGATTATGTGACCAAATGGGTGGAAGCTAAAGCTTTGTATTATTCTAATGAACAATATGTTGTATATTTTATCTTTGAAGAAATATTTACTCACTTTGGTGTGCCTCGAGAAATAGTAACTGACCAAGGAACCCAATTCACCTCCAATTTGGTCAAAGCTCTTACTGAACAGTATAAAATCAAACATAGAAAATATTCGCCTTATCACCCTCAAACAAATGGGCAGGTGGAATCGACTAACAAGGTGATAGAATTTATTCTTACCAAGACTGTTCAACTTTATCACAAAGACTGGGTTGATAGGTTGTCTGAGGCCTTATGGGCTTATAGGATAGCTTGGAGAAACACAACATGCCATACACCTTATGATTTGGTATATGGGAAGCAGGTGTTGCTTCCCATAGAATTTCAAGTGAAAACCTTCAGGACTGCCATGCAACTAGGGATGGATCTAGATAAGGCTAAAAAATAGAGGCTATTATAGTTGAATGAGCTTGATGATATCAGATAAGATGCTCTTCAAAGGACCACCCTTATACAAGAACAAAGAACTAAATGGCATGAAAAGTACATCAAGAAGAAGACTTTTCAGTAAGGTGATTGGGCCCTACTGTATGATAGTAGGTTCACGAATTTTAAAGGTAAATTGTCTACTAGTAGGTTGGGACCCTATGAAATTGATACAGTTTATGACAATGGTTCAGTTAATATAAAGACTATTGATGAGAATCAAACCTCCTTTGTCATGAATGGACATCGATTGAAGGTTTATCATAAGCCTCTATCCAAAGAGGATTTTGTCAGACATGTTCTTTAGAATTCCGAAATGCAACTAGTAAGCAAGGGGGGGTTTCCTCCTTTTGATCCACCATAGTAAGTTTGATTGTGTGAATTAATTTGGCTCTGTACATATCTGTAAATAGGTGTGTTAGTAGATAGAAATTTTTATGTTACTAACAAAAAAAAAAGTTGATTTTGTTCTCATGTAGATAAATGAATAAGGATGACATCTTCCAGGTGTAGGTCTACCCCTTTATCCAACCTTGGTAGATCATTTGGAGTTTTCTTTAAGTTTTTCAGTCTCCTAAACATTGAAAACACCGACGAGAAGGAACTAGTCCGGGCTCGAGAAGAATCCATGAGGACAGTGGATGGAGTTTTCTTTATGTTTTTCAGACTCCTAAAAATTGAAAATACCAGGCTCGAGAAAAAACCACGGGATAGTAGATGGAGTTTTCTTTAAGTTTTTCAGACTCCTTAAAATTGAAAACACCAGCAAGCATTAACAAATTGGGGCTTGAGAAAAATCCACAGAAAAGTAGTAGTTAGGATTATTATTTTTATAATAAAAAGGAAGTGGCAACAAAAGCAATGATCATCTTGGTTCTAAAAAAAGGAGGATTCTGAATCTCAACATGAGGTTCTCCAAGATACAAAGTACCTTCTTATTACAAGGCTTGGGGCCCAGTCATTGAAGTCTTTTGCCTTATTTTCTGACACTTTCGCTGCAAGTTTAGAGTTCCTATATCAAGTGTTTATATTTGTTTCACCTACATGGTCTTTCAATAGAATCAAATCACAGGTTTTCTTACATAGCATCAAAAAACACCAACAATTTCTACCAAGTGCAGCCTACAAATTTTCAGTCTATGGAGCACCACCACCAGGTATCTTATCCAATTCTCCTTGAGTACCAGAATAAAATATTGTGATGATATGGTATTGGATAACATCTCTATTCTATTTTGGTACTGGGAAAAACTTTTTGCTCATCCGGTACTGTGGGAGAAGTTTTGTTCTCATCCAGTACTGAAGGAGAAGGCATGTTCTATTCCAGTACTGAGTAAAACTTGATGTTGATCTGGTATTGCAACAAATTCACCCCTATGTTCATACGGTACTGGGCATAGATCTTCGTTGATTTTATACTGAAACAAATTCACAATTGTGTTCATCCAGTACTGGGCATAACTCTACGTTGATCCAGTATTGCAACAAATTCACAATTGTGCTCATTCGATACTATGGGAGAAGGTCTGTGCTCATTCGATACTATGGGGGAAGTTTTGTGCTCATCTGGTACTTTGGGAGAAGGTCTGTGCTATTCTAGTACTGGTAAAAACTCTGTGCGGATCCGATACTGCAAACAATGTTCATCTTTGTGCTCATCCGATATTGAAGGAGAATGCTTGTGCTATTATAGTACTGGGAAAAAATTGGCGTCGATCCGATACTGCAACAAATTTTCTCCTCTGTTCATCCGGTATTGAAGGAGAAGGTTTGTGTTGGTCTGGTACTACACCAACTCTTTGCAATGGTCCAACACTAAGTAGTGCTCTGGTACCAAGGTGTGATCCGATACTAGTAATGAGGTGTTGATAGTTCCTTATGCTATACTCAAAGTTTTTTTTTGCTGCTTAATATAAATTCTTCAAGTAATAGGAGGTATGAACTCAACATTTTTTCATTTTATTAAGGAATTAGACTAATTATATATTAAACATGTGGTTACTCTCAATTATTGCACACTCCCTACCATGAAATTCTGCAAACCATCTCCTCGTGAAGAAATCATTCCTATACACCTGAAATGTTGAGAGTGCGATTTAATTGTATCTCTAATAGGATCAATTTCATTATTTCCATTTATATGGTGACGAAACGTCATAATCCCATGATCCAACATCATGTCATACAAATTAATTAAGCCACATCTTAATGCATGTCAAAATATGATTCCATTGTGATCACGATCACGCCAGACGATTTCATACTTGTGAATTCCAGTCATAATGACCACATCTCTTGTCATCATTTCCCAACACTCCTGTGAAAATGATTTTACGCCAACCTCCATATGAGTCTATATGTTATTCATGAATTCAACTTATCTTACCCTTCCATCATTACCATGGATGTGACCATTGGAATATGAATATTAGCTTATAAATGATCCTTTGGATGGCTTTACCATCCAGATGAGAATTGTTTACCATTTTTACTGTCACACCACCTCCATTTCCACTGTGATTTTGTTCCTTCATATCGTTTGCATACCTATCTTCTTCCAGTGCTCCATCGCGGTCTGGGCTTATCCAATACTCAACCTTCGATCCTTCATTTCATTGCCTCATACGCTTTAAGAATTGTTTTAAGCTAGCATGGGGGTCAATAGGCATGAACCTGTGTTCCATTTATACAGGGAGACACAAGAATATCAATCTTGTAGGGATAGATTTGAATAAGCTGACTGGGTCCCATTTTTGGAAAAATTAAAAGGCCATCACGAGTGAGTCTCTCTTTCTTTTGCGCATAACTATGATGGAGAAAGTGTTGTAAATTCTAACCTTGTACAATATCTACTGCAAACTGATATTCAGAAAAGAACAGAAAAGATACAATGGCAAATACAAACATTACACAGAGATTTTTCACCTTGGAAACCCAAACCGGGAAAACCAGCATATATTATATTGATACACACTGTGTTACATTGTTTACAATACAATATACAT
>ML785746.1:189590-202075 GCA_009831015.1 Picea engelmannii
GAAAACCACCTAATATCATGTGGTCCCGGAAATATGTCGTCCCGGAAATATGTCGGCCCGGCGATAATATGTCGGCCCGAAACCGGCGAAAATATGTCGGCCCAAAAAAAAAATTTCGGGGGCGCTGCCCCCGAACCCCCGCACGGGAGGCTCCACCCCCCCTCTTACCCCCCTGCACGCCTGCTGCAGGCGCTCAGACACTACTACTCGTGCAAATAATATAACACATACCCAACAAGTGTTTAGTTTGGAGATATGAAATTAACGATTTTAGAGGATACCATAGCAGAATATACAAGATTACCTTTCTCTAGAAAAAAATACTTTAAGGGGGTGATCGTTGACAGGAACCTTTGTCAATCATTTCTAAGGCTGGAGCATCAAGACCCTGATTGGACTAAGGGCATTCATTGAAACTGCATCAAAGAAGAATATTGGATGATGCTCATTAGTTTTCAGAGATTTCTTACTTACGAAATGAGGTATGTAGTGACCTTCCTATACCATTTGAAACTTTTGTCACATTTTGAAGGAGGGCCATAAATTGATTTTCCTCACTTCCTATGGATGAGTTTAAAGAAAATGGTGAGAGTATTTAAATCAGCTTCCAAGAAACCCGAAACCAACATCCATCACCATGGTATAATGAAACTATTGGTTGTCCATGCATTGAGAAAACAAGGAAGTAGTTGGAAACAACTAATTCAACAAAAAAATTCTCAGGAAGGAGTGTTTAAATATGTAGAAGAATAGGAAATAGAGGTATACAATGAGGGGTCCAGTAGAAAGACAAAGAAAAAAAAAGGGAATAAGTTAGGGGGTGAAGAAGCTAATGTTACACCTAGTTCATCCTATCCTATTGATGAATTGGATAAGGATAAGTCTATTTTGGAAGAGCCCACTGCGTCCAAAAAGAAGAAAACATCCCAATCTTAGAAAATAAGTCCAACCTTGATTCCAAAAACTAAAAGACAAAAAAGGAAGGACTCTAGACAAGGAGAACGATCAGATAGTTCTCTTGAAGAAACCATTGAGTTATCACCATATCCAATTAGAAAGTTGGAAAAATCCCATGAAATAAACATTCAGAGAAAGAAAAAGTTTCAAAATAAGGGTGTCCCAGCAGAACAAATCCTAGAGGATCCCATTACATATAAGAAGGAGAGGCCTACCCAATCTAAAGGACCAAGTCTAGCCTTGACCCCTACCAATAAAATGCCATGAAGTGAGAACCGAAAAAGGAAGAAAATAGGTCAAGACAAAGTTTCACATGATGTCCCCGAGGCAACTATTGAGTTCCCTCAAGAATCGGTTAATGAGTTGGAGGATACCCCTGAAGCAGGTATTGTGTTTCCTCAAGAGTCGATTAGTGAGTTGGAGAAAAATCCTAAGATGAAAAGTGAAAGTAAGGGGAAGCTTAAAACGAGGAAGGCTCAAAGGAAACAAATCTCAGAGCCTACACCTCAGTCCTCTAGAGTGGAAATAGGGAATGTTCAGCAAGGACAAACTCCATAACCCACACTTCAGTCCTCCAAGGTGAAAATCAAATCTATAGAAGAGAAACAAGTTCCCAAGCCTATAAATTCTATTAAAATAAAGGAGAGGAATTTGTTTGAAGAGACTTCCACCCCTGTTAAAAAATCTGAGGAAGTCTCACTTCCTGTACAAAGAACCACCAGGAGCATGGCCAAACAGATAGCAGTTCCACATGTGCCTTCTCTTTCAGAAGAGCCTATTGATATTCCGACTTCTCTAGAGAAAGAAAGTGGCTATGGAGCTATGATTAGTGAGACTGAGGGGTTAGTGACATAACCCTTGAGAGGTCTAAGAAAGGAGAAGTAATCCCAAGAGGAGGTGATTGAACAAACAACCACATATGATCCTAACAATTCTCTGAGCAAACAACAATTGAAAGTGAAGATTGGGAAACTAACAAAACAGAATGAGAAGTTGAAGAAAGAGTTTACAAAGTACCAAGTGTTGGATAGGCACTTTAAGGTAGAGAATGCACAATTGAAAGAATACAACCTAAGGCTACAAGATGCACAAGAATAGGTCTCTGCTAAACTCAACAAATTTTTGTGTTTGATCCGATACACCAGGGTGATTAAGAAGGAACTTAGGAGCGAAGCTTATGGTCTCAACATCCTACAGCTAGATAAATGATGTTCATATAGGATGGGGAATGGTTCAGTTTTGCAAAGTTTTGAGTATTAATTTTGACATTGTTGCATGAGGACATGCAATGACTTTAGCATGGGGGAAAGGTTGAGTCTCCATTTCGACACTTCTATTATCCTATATTATCCGCTATCTGAGTCTATTTTACCTATGATATGTGTATATGATTAACCATTTCCTCCACAAAACTACTTTGTGACCTTGTCCATGTGCATAGAGAGGTAACATATGTTAAAACATGATTTTTTTTATTTTTTGATTAAAATGAATTAAATGGTTGATTAGTTATGCTCCTAATTACTTTGACTCTTAGTTAAGAAGATCCATCCGGTACTACCAATGGTCTGATACTGCAACAACCGCTTGATCTGGTACTCCACCTGATATGGTACTCTACCTGATCTGGTACCAATACTCCTCCTAATCTGGTACTCTACTGTGATCTGATACCATTTCAGTGACTCTTCTAGTACCAACTCAGCGTCTCTTTCGGTACCAGCTCAATGTATCTTTTGGTACCACTACTCGGCGCCTCTTCTGGTACATCTCAACGCCTCTTTTAGTACCAGCTCAACGACTCTTCTGGTACCATCTCAATGCCTCTTCTGGTACCAACCCATGTCTATTCTGGTACCACCATTGCACTAGTCTGGTACCCAGATTTATGACTGTTCTAGTTCGATACTAAACCCCTATCTACATGATTCACGTGTTGAATGAGTATGTTGGTGGTGATTCCAAGAAGTTAGTTGGATGGAAGTATCCTGAGGTAGTTTTGGTTATCAAGATAGACTTCATCACTCATGCACTTTGCGTCATGAGGATGAAGTCCATCCCTTGAGATACGATATAAATTACCAATTGTAACATTTTGAAAACATTTGATAATTATCTTCAGATCTTGGTTATAACAACTCACCTTCTTTAAAAGGGATGTTGTGTAGATGATAGGAAGTAAGTAGTAAGAAGAGGATGATACACATTGTTATTATGAATGAAATGTTGAACTGTTGATTCAATCCATCAATTAAAGGAATACAAACAATATTTTGTGTAATTAATGGGAATGAGTAAAGTGCTTTAGTCTGTGATTTCTTTAGAGGTACCTTGTTGGTTTGGTAAGGGCCCACCACCCCAACCAAGGTAAACCTCCTTGTACATGTATTTGTGTGTTGTAAGTCAATTGTGTGAGTGTGAACACTTAATAGTTGTGTGTTGTAAATGATTTTAAATGCATAAACTTTTCTAAATTTAGTACATATTTATTTGATTTTGAATTAGTGTTAGTAAATGGTTATACATTGAGCAGAGTAGATAATTCTATTTCCATTTCTGCAGACTGATATTTAATTGATAAGAGTTTGATAGATGTGTGGGATTGTTAAGTAAATAAATGTTATTGTTTTGAATTTATGATTGTGTTTTTCTTAGTAGGCATAGGAACCATAAGACTTCATCTCTCACCTTCATGCTCCATATAATGAAGTCTCTCAATCATATTGATTGTTTCTTGTATTCAATAAGGTTCGATTGGAATTGATAGAGTTATGATTGATTTCTTTCTAAGAGTGAATAAAGTGAATTGTTGATATCTATTTCAAATGCTACAAGAAGCAAGATCTAAGTTCATATCTCCATTTCATGAGCCTATAATGAACCGACTTGTCATCTAAGAATTAAAATTTTCAATTGAGTTCTTGTTTGAGAGTTTTCTCATCATTTTTATCTTTTGAGTTTGAAGTTATTTGAAGCATTCATATATTCTAAAACAGAGTGTTATGTTATTAATTATTTCTTGATTGAGCTAGATACAACAAACATAGATAGGTTACATGTTTTCGACACATATAATGTAACAACTCTTTTGATTACGAATCCCAGATTGACATAGAAATGAGTGAAATATACTACGCATATATATACACCAACACTCACTAGTAGACCAAAGTTGCATATAACCATGGATTTGGGACACCTTTTCTCAGTGTGGATAGGTCTTTGACTCCTTCATCCTTCATTCATCGACTTCGAGAAAGATTTCTTTTGAGATCTTGTTTTTGTTCCTACAAGATTTGCCCCCCCCCCCCCCAATTCTCCTCTCATATCATGTTGCCTTTAATTCACTACTGTATCCACTTCCAATTTTACCTAAAAGAAAAATGTGAATTAAAAAAATAATTACAAATTTACAAACTATGTTGGGTGATAATCCAATTTGAATCAAACGTTCCCATTTGTAGGATTTTGGTCTCCAAAATCTTAAACTCCCTTCAATATTATTATTCTATCAACAAGCAAACTCTGGAAAATATCAAAGAAAGGATGTTTCCATGGTAGGATGGAAGATAAGAGATGAGTAGGGGATGCCTTTGGAATAACCTTGTTGTCCTTCTCATAGATATGGATGACATTCTTTGTTTCAATAGGTCGTTGGAAAATCATTTCTCCTTGGGATGCAAGTTCCAACAACTCCTCTTGCCCCTTGGAATTGACTCTCCAAGATTTCTTCTTGGATGTCCGATTCTTGGGATCGATTTCTAGGTGAAGCCTTCAAGATTTGGCCTCCCAATGTCTATTCAATCTGCAGTAACGGAAATAGTTCTTGCATGGGATTCTTGGCCTTCTAGACTTTCAAAAATTTCTATCATTGTGACCCATTTTCTTAAAAAAGAAACAAACTAAGCCATTCCTTTTCGATATTTGATGACGCTTGTCATCTTGGTTACTTGGTCCCCCGATAATTGGAGTGAATATGGATGGTAAACTCATCTCTTTGTTTCCCCCCTTCTAATCTTCTACAAGAAATTTTGAGTGGCTTGTTGCACATGGCTTATTTTCTGATTCCTCTTGCCTTTAAAAAAGTGGTTTGAGCTACACTTGTGTTGGATTCTTGTCCACTGAATCCCAGGCCTTCATGCTCAGACCTCTATTGAGCTGTGATAGGGATTAGAATCCATTGGCCATTCTTTCCTAGAACTTCATGATCACATACCATTTTCCTCACTCATCGTTGAATCTTAATGGATTGATAATTTGCATAGAAATGTGTGCTTAATGATGAACATTGTCCTATGCTACCGAGTTGATTCTTGTTGATATGATATTTACTGCATTGTTGTATACTGAATTTTTTTTTTAAGATCTTAAAGAGAGATATTGTTTTTCCTCACCTAGTGATCTGTGGAAGTATGGGTCTTAACCATGGTTGTTGAAGAGCTGATAGGCTCATGTGAGGAGATGTCCATGTTAATGTTGAACTGGCATTCATGTGAGGTGCGTCAGGGGTAGAAAGTGTCGGTTTCCAATTGATTGTTGGTCATGTCAAGTCAAGTTTATGTTAGTGGTTGTGCAACCATATTCTTTGTTGTATCGGTAATTAATGCTTATGTCATTTTCGTCGGTCCTTTCTTGTAGTGACTTAAAATGCACCGTATTTTCTGGAGTCGATTTTTCATGGTCGGTGTTTTCTTGTGTTTGTTCGACTATGTCTCCTCTATTGATCTGTGGTTGATATATGGATTGACTGACTATTTCTATTGAGTTGTCGGGTTTGTTATTTTCGGATCTACTTAGTCGATGTTCTTGATAGTTATTTTGATCCTCCATTTTGTTGTACTTCCCCGTGTTTTTATGATAACCATGCTCACTTGAATCTAAATTTCTTGATTGGGATCTGTCTCGATCACTTTACTGTCTTTTCATGAGGAATTATCTTAAGTCGGGAAATGGAGTGGTGTGTCAATCATGTCTTCTTCTTCTTATTTTATGGCTCAACCAGGGGCTTCTTTCTCTCTCCATTTGGATTTTCATTTCTTTTCTTTGAGGCTTTGAAAGTTCTTTAATATGTATCTTTCTCTTCTAGTGGTTTCTTATAATTATATTTCAATACTTGAATTTTATAACTGAATTTGGTTTATTAGTACAAGAAGGATTTATTTCCTTAATGACATGATTACTCTATCTTTTTTCGACTTCGACCAGACTATTAAATTTACCTTTCCAGCTCTAGTTGGTCCCTATTGGAATTTTTCCTGCTAATTTTTCCAACAAGGTTTCTCATTTTCTATGTATAATACTTTTTTAAATGGGCTTCGTTAATT
Organism: Picea engelmannii; assembly: GCA_009831015.1. Lineage (NCBI taxonomy): Eukaryota > Viridiplantae > Streptophyta > Pinopsida > Pinales > Pinaceae > Picea > Picea engelmannii. The sequence goes on from ML785746.1 coordinate 195,872, forward strand.
ACTTTCTTGAATGGATTCCATAATAAGGTTTGAATTTGAACTTAGCCAGTTGGTTGAATGTCTTCGACAACATAAGGCCCAATCCATGTTGTCTCTAGCTTTCTTGGTTTTCCTTTTAATAACTATCATATAAAAAAACTAGATCTCCATTTTTATGTCCTTTTTCTTTAAATGATGGTCGTGACATGATTTCAGTTGTTTTTTTGTACTTCCTAATGGTGCATTGCAATTAATATTTCTTTTTCTAGCTTATTTAAATGGTACATTCAGTCATTCATGTTTCTACCTTGGTTGAATTTAGCCAGAGCTACTACCCTGTCGAAGTTGGACCAAAAGTGTAATGGAATAAAAACTTCTTTCCCATAGAATAAATTGAAGGGAGTCTATCTGGTTGATCATTTATAAGAAGATCTATATGCCCATAAGACAACAAGAATTTTATCATCCCGGTCATTTTTTTCGATGTCACAGATTCTGGTGATTCCTTTATGTAGTGTTTTATTAAATGATTCAACCACACCATTTGCTTGGGGGTGATATGTTGTTTTCCTTCTATGATCGATCAAAAAATTATTTATCGGGACTTGGATTGTTTCATTTATGAAGTGTGTTCCCTGACCGTTGATTAGTGTAATTAGAAATCCAAACCTTACGATTATGTTTTCGTAAATGAATTTCTCCACAACTTATTTGGTGCATGATTCAAATGGTTCAATTTCTTCCATTTGGTCACGTGTTTTACTACAATAACAATATATTTCATGTTGGTTCTTTGTTCTCTCTGAGGAAAAGGGCCAACAAAGTCGACAACCTAGATTTCAAATTCTCGATTGGAGTTCACTAATCTTAGTGGCATTTCATTCTTCCATAGAGGTCTCCCAATCCTTTGAAAACTATCACACTTCCTAACATGATTCCGACAGTGTTTATGTAAATTCGGCCACCACAGACCCACCTGAAGTATCTTCCAAGCTGTCGTGTCGGCCTGGAAGTGTTCGCGAGCTGGTCCTTCGTGGGCCTCATTAATAATGTCTTCTCTTTGATTCTCAAGAGCACATCTCCTTAGGATATCATCGAGTCCCATTTTGTATAGATATCCATTTATAAGGGTGAATGGTGTTTCTTTTAGAGATAACATCTTCTTTTTATTTTTCGTAAAATCCTATGGAGCCTTTTCGTCTTCCAAAATGTTTTCTATATCCTCCAGATCTTTTGGGGAAGATTAGACTCAAAATAGATGTGTGTCTAGGAGGTTGTATTCTATGCATGTCGGGTCCTCTCCTATTTCAAGTAGAGATATATGGTTGGGTCAGAAATTATTTTTCCCAGGACGGATGAATCTATCGAATTCAAATTCCTGGAATAAGAGCAACTAATGACATATTTTTCCTTGGTGAACTGGTTTATCGGCTAAATATTTTAATGCCCGATGATCTATAAAGAATGTGAAAGGGTTGGTTAGTAGGTAATGTTGAATTTTTTTTAATGTGAATATCATCGAAAAAGATTCCCTTTCCATGGTCGAATAGTTCATTTCTTCTTTGTTCAATTTTCGACTGGTGTACGCATTTGGGTGGTCGACTATGTCATTGTGTGGTTGGACTAGAAATGACCTGGAAACATCGTTCGAAGCATCGACATGGACATGAAAATTTCTCGACTAGTCGGGAAATTTTAATATGGGGGATTCAACCAGTTCCTTCTTTAAGAATTCAAATGATTCCTAACAGTCTTGACTCCATCTGAAGTCAATTTCTTTCTGGACCAACTCATCCATTGGGAATGTGATATTTGAATAATGGCATATAAATTTTTATAGTATCCTGTGTGTCCAAGGGATATTTTAATTTGTTTATGATTTATAGGTGGCCTCAAATCAGGGATAAATTTTATCTTTTCCATGTCTACTTTTACACCGTCATTGCATACCACATGGCCTAATAGAATTCCAATTGGTGTGGCAAAGATGCACTTCTTGATGTTGAGAGATAGTTGGATTTGTCTACATCATTCAAGCATCGGTCTAAGCCATTGTATATGGTTTTTGAATAAGTTGTATATCATCCATTCATTGAAATAAACAACCATATTTTTTTATATATACTCTTGGAATGATTTGACTACTATTCTTGAGAAAAATGTTGGGGCATTCTTCATTCCAAATGGCATTACCCTGTAGGTGAAGGAGAAAAATTCAAAGACAAATTTCATCTTTGATTTATCCCCTTTGGCTATTGGTACGTTATTATATCCTGAGAATCCGTCTATAAATGAATAACATTTGAGATCTGTGACTTCATTAATTATTTCATCGATAGACAGAGTGGGAAACAAATTTGTTAAAGTTAGTTACCTATAAAGTCGATGTAAATTATTAACTTCCTAGGGTCACGCTTCTTTGGTTGAACCACCATAGGGCTTTCCCATTTAGCTTTTTCAATTGGATATATGATGTTTGCTGGAAACATTCCTTCAATTTCCTTCTGAATGATGGGCTTGTATTTGTGAGTTAATTTATAAGGTCTCTTTTTTATTTGATTTTCTCTTGGAATGAGTTCAATTTTCATCTCACATTTCTTCTACAAGTCCTTTTAGATATTTATAGTCTCATGAAAATGCATCTTGATATTCTTTGAGTAATTCTACTATGTTGGTTGTTTCCTTCTCTGTCCAATAGTTTCCTACTCGTGCCATTTTTGTTTATCGTTGTTTGATATGTTAAATTATTTAGTTTTAATTTCAACATTCATCCACTCTAGTGGTTTTTCTTTGTTGAGTTAACGTTCCCCTTCTTTGATTATGGTGAATCTCTCTAGGAATTCAGACTGTTAGTGGTCTTATTTTTCTTCCTTAGATATATTTAGTACTAATTTTACATTGTTTTGCAACACAAGGTGATCACTTTTCCATCGGAAGCTCTGGCCCAGACAACTTATATTCTCCATGTCGACTCTTCATGTTGTCGTAGTTCCATTATTTTGTGTCGAAACAAGGTTGCGAGTCTATGTCGATCCTAAATAAACCGTTATCTTCCCTTTTTCCTTTTGTGTAGTTGGAGTCGGGGTTTCTAAAAAACAATTGATTTGTTGTGCTTCTTCTTTTAGATGTTCCTCTTCCGAGGTAAATTTGAAGTATTGGATAAAATTTTCTTTGATGTCAAACCAATTTAGCATATGGCCACAAGCTTCTTCGATTTTGTACCATTTATTTGGTATTTCATCTATTTTTCTTGGAAACATGTGAGGCCATACCATTTCATATTTGTATCCTATTCGGTTCCATTCATTCTTGCAACGGAGAATATGATCGCCTGGGTCATACCCAACTTTTAAAATAGGGATGTCAACAACTTTAGCTAGTTTCTTTTTTCCAAAATGTTCTACAAAGTAACTTGATACATGTGTCCATGTTTGCAGTCTCAGGGAATGTGTTTCCCACCACCTTGTGTCTTGGCCTGTAAAGGTTTCTACCAAGCTTTGAGTTCTTCCTTGTTCTAAGATACATTTAGGAACTTCCTCGGCATGCACCGATGGAACATTTTTTTCATTGTAACATAGTGACTTTTTCACCACGTTATCGGTTGAAATAAGTGTAGGGGTTTGTCAGAGTCTCTTTTCATAAAATATAGGTACTGCTTGAATTGAATAGCATTTTATGGAACATTTAATTGGGATGGATACAATGGTCCAACAATCTTTTGAGTGTGCCTCATAATTTTCAATCTGTTAGTTATATAGAGTTGAGTCAGAGTTGTGTCCGAATGAAAGGGGATATTTGACTGAGATTTCTCCTTGTGATTTTGGTTCGATGTAATCTCTTTGTTAATTAACTATTTGGTATAACATAGTGCTTCATGATATTCATCCAATGACTCACTCCAAGGTTTCCCTTCATTAGGATCTAGAAGAATTATTATTTTTCTTCCATTCCCTTTTAATTTGATTCTGTCTTTTTCAAGGGAGATATTTGTTTTCATTTGTCGTCCTCATAACCAACCAACAAGTTCTTCATATGCTATAATTCCCTTGACTAAGACGATTACTTCGAAGTTGACTAACGTCGATATACCCATGATATAATTTTCAACATTTTTGAGTATACCAACAGGCTCTGTTAATCTGTGATATTGTAGCTTTAGGTGATTTAGTGTTGGTGCTAATGAAGGAAGACCAAGATGTATCCATCTCTCTCAAGGTAGGATATTTATTTGTGATCAAAATTCGACGATTCTATCCATATCTCTCATGAGATTGACCATATCAAACAACAGATTCTATTCAAGACTATACGAGATATTGAAACCGAAGATTTTGTTATAATAATAATAATAAGAATAATTTGTTTTTAAGGTCACGTCCAAGCCACACCAAATTGGTGTATGAGACCCCCTTGCTTGTGGGACAAGGGACCCCCCTCTGCCCAACGATTTGATTGGTAAATTCTACGGAGGTATACATACCCTACCCCCCTTTGGATTTGAACTTGTGACCTCTTAAGAGGAAACACATGTTCTTAACCATTAGGCCCACTCAGGTTATATTATGTTTGGTTAAAAGTTGTAATACACTTCGGATGACTTCACAGACCTTTGTTAAAACGTGTTTTTGTAAATTATCAGTAACCACACTAATATTATTCATACGACATCTATATCCTATGAAACACTTTTTATTTTTCAAGATTCCATTAGAAGAAGGAATTTTGTATCGATAAAATAATTAATCCATAGGATGAAATCTTATACTTTGGCTTTGGCATGACACAATTTTAATTTTTCTTATACCATTTTATATGGCCCTTTTTATAAGTGCATATAAGTAAATAAATTATATGGCCCTCTTTCATAAGTGAATATGAGTAACCAATTTCTTTTGTAAGTGAATATGAGTAAACAATTTATTAAGTGAATATGAGTAACCAATTTCTTTCGTAAGTGAATATGAGTAAACAATTTATTAAGTGAATATGAGTAACCAATTTCTTTCGTAAGTGAATATGAGTAAACAATTTATTGTAAAATAAATTTTTATTAATTATTATTAAATGGAAGTGAAATTAAAATCATATTAATTTTTTTAATTCTTTAAATTTATTATGAAAAAGAGAGTTACACTCATATCATAAAGATTATATATTCATGTTGAGATTGTTCATAATTATGTTTCACATGTTACCATGTTCTCTAGTTAGGTTGTTGTATTCTTTATTATTATTATTATTTAAGGTTATAAATTAAAAATAAAAATAAAAAAACAAATTCAAATTACATATCAAGTGCATGTGTCATTTGAATGAGGATAATCATATGCTATGTATTATTAGTTATTTGTCACTTAGCTATTAATAAATCTAGGTCCATCTTAATTTAGAATTTATCAAAGGTTGAAAGGATCAAATCTTTTGACATGCAATTTTTTTTTTAAATTAAAACTTGAAATATTTTCACCTAACCATTATGTATATGTCTTAAATAAATTTGACCCTTTAAAATTTTCTAAATATCATTTATAATCTAGAGAGTACCTGACAAGAAGTCCACTTCAAAAGTTAGATGAGGAATAAGGTTAATAGTAATAAAATAATGTTGTTTTATGATAAAAAATGTGAATAGTAAGAAAGTAATCATGTAATAAATAACACACCGATTACACATTGATCAATCACAATTTATCTTCCCCAACTTTACTTATAGTCACACAAGCTAGATTTCCCATCTTTTCATATAGATCATATAAATTATAAGGAGGTTGAAATCGAAGATAGTTCAAAACTTTAACTCAAGATTATGTAGTAACGGCCATACCATTCCTCTCTTTATTTCTAATATTAATAGTTTATTTCTCCAACCTTATATGTTTTCCCTAATTCTATTTTCATTCTATTGGATTCTTTTGGTTTTAATGCATTGTATATATCTTCACATTATAACAAAAAAACATTATGAACAATAACAATGATTTCAATTAACAAATATTAAGACCACACCCAAGCAAGCAAAGTAGTGGAAATTAGCTTATAAATGAGAACATATTTCCCAACATTATATTTTCAAATTGTTTTATAATGTATTATTGTCAAAATTACTTGACTATATAATTCACATTGTGGTTGTTGACATCAATGCATGGGATCAATTTTCTCTATATTGTTTCTTTCTCTAAGGCATATTTCATACAACATATATGTATCAATGTTTTAATTTAA
>ML785746.1:202125-225560 GCA_009831015.1 Picea engelmannii
TGTCAAAATTACTTGACTATATAATTCACATTGTGGTTGTTGACATCAATGCATGGGATCAATTTTCTCTATATTGTTTCTTTCTCTAAGGCATATTTCATACAACATATATGTATCAATGTTTTAATTTAATGGACTATATTTTCACTAAAATGAATGTGTTGGAACAATTTCCTCTTTCTTTATAAAAAGTCCATTCTTAAAACTATGTTGCTATTTGCTAATCTATTCATTTATACCAAGTAGGTTGATCTACTAAATTATACCAAGTAGGTTTCTTCTTTGGATTATGATTGAAAAGATGTGGTTACTAGTAAATTAAAATATCTTTAATGCAATGGTATAATTATTTACTTTAATATAGCCCATTGTCATGTTTCAAGTACTTTTACTTTTTATTATCAGTGATTTATTTATTTGTTGAGTAAATTTTCATAAAGGATTTTGTAATTAAATTTCCAATGGAGTAATCTTCATTACCAAAGGTGTCTACATTTAGTAATCACAAATTTGAATACAAAAATATTGAAGAATTACAATTCTCAATTTAAGGTTATAGGGCTACATTACAATTGTAGTCACTTTAATTTTTTTCCAATAAAAAAATTATTTCATTTATATTAAGAGAATATAAAAGTTTTACAACTCTGTCTTCATCAAAAATTCCTACAATACCTCCACAATATCATTCCCTCTCCACAGGGATAAATGATACTTTTCATACTCCAGAAAAGTAACAGTAAAAAAACAAAAAAGCAGAGCAAATACCCACAACTTGGCCCCAAGACTTCGAGTAAAAAAGTTGATAGTACCCTTGACTATCATCATACTATAATAAACTAAAGTTAAAACAAACAAGCTAACAAGGCATAGCCCAAAAAACATGTCCGAGTATGTCACCATCAATGGCCTAAGAAAAATAAAAAGAAACCAGTTATTAGTAAATGTTGATAGTATTCTTTTTCCCCTCTCTATTATTATGCCAACTGTAATAACAAATGCCTCCTTTCGTCTCGCTTGATGCTTGCTTGGAAAAGTAATCAACTTCAGTTTTAAAATTCTCTATGAATATGATCAAAACTAATAAATTCAAAGTCCTTCACCATCTCCTTAATCCGAGATTTCCAACCTTCAATCAAACAGACTTTGAGACTACCTTTATTATCCAACCAGGCAATCACCACTTTGGAGTCCCCCACTAAATGTACTTTTATGATGGAGAGGTGTAAAGCCAATCTTATCGCTGCCCAAGCCCCAATTAATTTGGATTTTGAATTAGTACCTTGACCACCATTAAAGGTCCATCGAATACATCAAATATCTAGAAGTTTTAAAACATCGCCTACTCCACAATAAGCCCCACTTTGATGCACTGCCCCATCAAAATATGCAATTGTAGTGTTATCATGTAAATGAAATAACAAAATTTTTTGAAGTTTGTCTTTTTTAACTCCCTCAATCACACTAGCTTGAGTTAATGTTTTATAATAAACTTTTTTTATTTTTGGCATGCTTCCTTCAAAGATAGCTAGGTTCCTCTCCATCCAAATATTCCAGCACAAATGGGCAACCAAAACTGTTGGAACAGTTTTATTTTCATACTATTCCTGAATGCAAATCTCCAAGATCATACTACTCCATGTTTGTTTGTAACCCCCCCCGTAAGAATATTTTCCCACACAGCTTTTGTGAAAGCACAATGGATGAATACATGATCAATGGATTCCAAATCTGATTTGCACAAATAGCACATGCCCAATCCTTCTCTTCCTCTGGACTGAAGAATAACCCAAGTTAAAATTTTCCCTTTAACTGCCAACCATAAAAAGATTTTGATTTTTAATTTCATATTCCACTGCCAAAAGGATCATCCCCATCCACTTATAGTGCTAAAATTCTTTGTTGATAATAAATCCCTGTAGAAATTTTTGACACTTGGAACCCCCGATCTATCCCCCCCCGTCCATAAGAGTGAATCCTCTTTGTCCTGTAGAAAGGTCCCCGCATCAATGAAGTCTAATCTGAATTTGTCCCATTCCATGGCTAATGTACCAGTTAGTCCAATTTCATAACTCTTTAACCAAGAAAAGGAAGATTAAGATATGTCATGAGTTCATTGGACCCGTGCCAAAGAATATATATGTCTTTCATGAAGAGTTGAAATTAAAATTTTAGACATAAAATATTTCTCCCCTAAATCAAGAATCTTATCTCTCCCTAATTCTATAAGTTGGCCCTTTCCAGGATTCCAGGACAACTACTAAAGGATAAGATGGATTGATTTTAATAGGCCTCTCCAAATGCAAGAGGATGATCGAGCCTGAAAAGTTAATGATCTAACCCAGTTTGTAACTGTCATATGAGATAAATACTTGTCTTTTATTACTCTGTGCCAGATACTAGGGAAAGTTAAAACTCTTCATAGGGAATTTGCAGCCATCGCCTGTTTAAAATCCAGGAGATTTCTTAGACCCCATCCCCCATTGCACTTTGGTACTGAAATATGTTCCCACTTGCAGAGATGAATGTGATTTGTCTCCTGATTCCCATTCCAGATAAAGTTCATCATAATCTTTCTCAGAGTATTCAAAATAGAATTTGGAATAATTGCTAATGATAATGAGTAGATCGGCTAACTCTCTTAGACAACTTTTATAAGAATAAGTGTACCCCCCAATGACAGCCAATGATAACACCAGTTATCAATCTTATTTTCCATCTTCCGAATAAGCCAATGCTAATCCTCTATACGGCGGGTACCAGTCTTTATGAACACCTTGAGATATTTGAAACCAATTTCCAGTTCTGATAAACTATAAGGATAAAGAGATTTAAAAGGATCTAACTCCATATCTGATAAACCTTCATGATGAAAAGTTGATCTTGCAATATTGATCTTCAAACATGATGCAGAACATAAAAGTTTTAAAACCTTGTCGATCTCCCACCATTCCTGGTATGTAGCCTTTGACATTATGATAACGTCATCCACAAATAATATAAGAATTTTTTTTATAGTTCTTGAGACCTGTATACCAGATAGCTTCCCTTCCCGTTGGCTTTCTTTAAGTAAAATGCTTAGTTACTCCATAACTAGTATAAATAGTAATGGAGACAAGGGGAAACCTTGTCTCAGTCCTCTTCATCCTTTAAAGAACCCCGACGCCTCTCAATTTACTAAGATAGCAAATATAGTTGTGTCCACGCAGCTCATGATCCAGTTTGTCTTTTTTGTGCCCAAATCCACTTGAATAAGGATCATCCTCAATAAGTCTCAACTAACACAGTCATAGGATTTTTGTAGATCCATTTTTAATACTAAATCCTTTAATTTATTATTTCTTATACTACGCAAACATTCCTGAACAGTCCCTATGGCATCCTGAATATGATGTCCCTTTAAAAAACCAAGTTGCTCCTCTGAAATCAAATTGGATAAACAAGGTTTGATCCTGTTTGCTATGAGCTTAGAAAATATTTTATAGCAAAGGTTACATAATGATATCGGATTATAATCCCCAAAGCCAATAGGATTATTAACTTTAGGAATTAATGCAATAGAGGTCGAGTTTAGGCCCCCACAGATCTTACCTTTAATCCTCGCCTCTTCTACCATGTTCAATAAATCTTCACCTACCAAATCAAAGAAGTGGACAAAATATTCCACTGTCCATCGACCAGGGCCTGGGCTCTTATCAACCTTGAAACTCTTTAAAACCTTCCTTATTTCTTCTAGGCCTACCAACTTAAATAAATTCTCCACTTTGATTCTGTCACCAAATTTGGAAAATACTCTGTCACCTTTACTTGATCTGTAATGGAAGTTTCATTAGATTCATTGAAGAATTTTTTGAAATAACTCTTTGCAACCTCCAATAAATTTTTCTGACCCATCTATAACTGACCCATCTCATCTATGATCTCCCAAATAAATTTTCTATTTCACCTAAAATTAGTGTAATTATGAAAAAAAATTGTATTATGATCCCCGCGTTTGATCCAAATGGCACAACTTCTTTGGCGCCAAATCTCCTCTTTTTATTTTAAAAGATTATTTCTCATCCCTTCATTTTCCTTTAATTCAATTTCCTTTTCCTTTGTTAGCAAATCATCAGTTGCTTTAGTTAACAGAACTGAAATATCCTGTTCCAATTCTATGAGTCGAGTCTTTGATTATTCCAGCCTTTGTTTTTTCCACTGTTTGGTATGCTCCTTTAAATCTTTAAGTTTCCAAAGTAGTCTTTTTTGACAGTCTAATTCAACATAATACTTTGTTTTTTTCCACAGATCCTGGACCATTAAATCGAAATCCTGGAGCTGTAGCTAATGTGGGTTGAGTCTGAAAGGGAAGGATTTATATAAAGGTGGCAACTCTACATGAAGCACTATCGGAGCATGATCCGATATGAATGGGTACTCAAACCAAGTTCTGTATAGACCAATCCCTGTCAAAATATCCTCTATTATAAGAAATATATCCAGTCTCTTGGAAATCAGTGTTGCCCCTAAACGCCCATTTCTCCAAGTAGGTACCAATTTGTCCGGTGCTAGATCAATGAGATGATTCACTTGAAAGAGGGAATTATAAAATCCTGATGTGTGTGCCGAAAGGTTGCAACCTCCCCAAACTTCTTCTAATGATAGAGTCACATTGAGGTCTCCAGCAATAATGAGATTTTTCTTTGATAAAATTTCGGAATCAGATAATTTATTCCAAAACAACCTTTGCTCTGTACAGGGTCCATAAACGTTTAAAATCAATAATACCCTTTTTCTCGCTATAATGTGACCCAATAAATACTGATTCAGGAAAGTGCTATCTCCCTCCTACGCCGAAAGACCAGGTCCAGTTCTGAAGAAACTAGTATCCATTGAGGTATCCTTGGTCATATAATCCAGGTAGGGATCCTCTGGTTCAAGATCTGCCTCCACCGGACCTTTACAATCATGGTGTAAATGTGAGGTGCTTCGAAAATGCTACATCTAAATGGCACCCCCAAATAGTACAAACTTTGAATCTGGCATCTACCTCTCCACTCAATTTCTAAATTTTCCGGTAGCCCCTAAGTAATGTCTATTTCCACTAAAACGCACCCAATCTTCCTTGAGCTTGTATCCAGAGCACCTGAATCAATAGAAAGGAACACCCCAAGTGCATTTCCTATAGCCTGTAAGGCTCCCTCATTCCAAAACTGCCAGGGAAGACCTGGCAGTAAAACCTAGAAATGCCACATGGAGAAGTAGTTTGTTTCTGCATTAAAAGACACACACCATCTTTTTACCATGAGACTACTCCCACCATTAAGCCACCTATGTGTTAACATAAGTGCCACGTCTTCGGGGGATCTGCAAAGGAATCCCAACCATCCTTTGGTAAGGGGAAATAACTTAGGAACATAACCAAGTAAAGGATTCCATGCCTTTTCCAACCAGACTGAAAGTGTGTCCTTCTGAAGTTTTTCTTAGGTAAATCTACCCACTAAACCGCACAGAGCCAAATAACAAGTATCCTCCAAGCCAATGTCATCATCGAGAACCATCTTCCTGAGAACCTTGTTAGATTTCTATTGTCTCCTAACCATCGGCATATGAGTCTTAGGCTTAAAAACCTTCCTACTGATACTGGTAAAACCAGAAAGGCTGTCCTCAGAACCAGAAAAAACTTTAATAGATGGTTTCAAAGCTGTCGAAGCCTCCACTGTAGGATGGCAAGTCTCATTTTGAACATAACTACTGATACCTTTGCCCGCCAACAATGATGACTTTCGTGGTGGGTGAGTGCAAGCTAATGATGATGATCTCTCATGATGTGTTAGTGACAATGAAAACATGCAAGAATAACAATATGTTAACTTGGATGGATTATTCAAGGTACTTTCACAATGAATTTGAATATGGTGTAAAATGATAAAATATAGGAAATTGAATTAGGTTTCTAAATATAGAATTCTTATCTTTATAATTTATGCATTACTATGTTAAATTTGAATTTTTCTCACAGTGTTATGTTATTTTTCATGAAAAATATAATGCATATGTTCCTCTTGGTGTAGGTGCTAGGTACCTAAATGATGGAGTTTCATTTAAAAAGTTTGTTGTAACAGCTGAATAATCCTAAACAGTATTTATTTCCGTAAACAATTTATTGCCTAGCTGAAACAATAATTTCTTAGCATCATAATGATTCTCATAACAACAACTTTAATAACTCAAATCTATCAATGGAATACGGCTTTCATAACTGAAGAATAAATACATAACTTAAAAAGTACCTGGTTCTGATGCTAATTACTGTTGCCACTGTGCCTTGTTGCTGCCTTCCTGCTACCTGGTCCTTCGGTCAATCCTGCCACAAACAGGAAAATAGCTGCCCAAAACTACTGTCCACCCTGCCAACTAGGAAAACGACCTAGCTCCGGGATATCTATGGATATCCTGGCCCCCGTGCCCAAAAACTCTAGCAACGCAGTGGCTCAACTGATCAAGATGCCACAATCCACACTATACCAAGGTGCCCACAAAATCGCTGCTCACAGCCAAAAACAGTCCGCTGCATCCATCCCCCTCCGAATGGTGCGCACATCCCCCTCTTTCCACCCTTATTCCTCCCGACTGCCTCATGCATTTACTCTCCAACCACCCTTATCCCCCTCCATTACTCCTCTCATAAATGTTTATCTTCTCGGGATTTCTGGGCTTCTTGCCCTGCATACGCCACCCTTTGCAGCATACGCAATCCCTGTTATCTTTTTCTTTTATATTTTATCTCTTAAATTTCGTCATAATTCATTAAATGACTTATGCAGTTTGATTATTACTTAATTAATCACTCTTATATTCTTTAATTAATTTTTCTTTATATTTTTAAGTATTTGTTTAATTAGGGTCGTTACATTTGTAGACTTGTAGAGAAGACATTGTTCTTGTGCACAACTATTTTTTCAAAATTTTATAATGTTAATTTTATATATTTATTAAATTATGAAAGTCATTATATCCTTGAAATTAAGAGGTTGTGCATTAATGCAGGGTATGAGGGTCCTAACATAATCAAATTTCTTTTAATTTATGTTAGATTTTAGATCTTGGTCTTTACTAGTGTAGCATATAATATATAATGTTTTATAAAAATGGTTAAATTTATAAAAAAAATTACAACGAGAATAAAAAATTTATGTATTTTAAGATTTTAATATCTGTAAAGACAAAAATATATTAAAAATAGTAAGAAATATTAATGTTTTCTAGAACTATACGGAAAATAAAGATTTGAGAGCCATTCAAAAAATCAGAAGTTTTGATATATGACTTATCAATAAAGAAACTAGATTGGGCCAAATATCCTATGAAACTGGTATGGATATGAGCTCTGTATTGCAAGCTTGTATAATCAAAATAGGATTCAATATTTGTTCGACTCAATATTTCTCTCAAATACCCTGAAATAATACCATATGCAAATCCAAAACATCAACTCTGGGGTTCAGGAAAACACTATGCAGAGTTGACCAACCTACAAAAGTGAAGCTTCCTCACAATCTCTCAGTAAGAAAACCATAGGATAATGCCACATGTTTGATACCAATTTATATGGAAAATGAATGGCATATGTAATTACTAAATGCTTGGTAACCTGAGCATTTTCAAGTGTGGGGCTATTGCTAGAGGTAATGAAATTCACAACCTCCTCAAGTCGCTGAGTATAGTTAAATCTAGAGTGTCTCAGATGTGGGGCATGTGCTAGAGGTTGTGATCACACCCATTTTCCCTCGGATTGAAGGTTCAACTACTTAGTTGTCCCAAACATCTTGGTTACTTTGTCCCCCAATAATTGGAGTGAATATGGATGGTAAAATCATCTCTTTGTTTCCCCCCTTCTAAGCTTCTACAAGAAATTTTGAGTGGCTTGTTGCAAATGGCTTCTTTTATGATTCCTCTTTCCTTGAAAAAGGTAGTTTGAGCTACACTTGTGTTGGCTTCTTGTCCATTGAATCCTAGGCCTTCATGCCTCGGCCTCTTTTGAGCTGCAATTGGGATTATAATCCATTGGCCATTCTTTCCTAGCCCTTTGTTATATATCCCATTTTCCTCTCTCATGGACAAATCTTAACAGATTGTGAATTTGCATAGAAATGTGTGCTTAATTATGAACATTGTCCTATGCTACTGAGTTGACTCTTTTTGATATGATCTTCACTTCATTGTTATATACTGATAATTTTTTTATGATTTTAAAGAGAGATATTGTTTGTCCTCACCTAGTGATCTGTGGAACTAGGGGTCTTAACCATTTTTTTTGAAGAGATGGAGGGCTCATGTGAGGTGTTTTCCATGCTAATGTTGACTTGGAATTAACATGAGGTGTGTCAGGAATAAAAAGTGTCGATTTCCAATTGATTGTTGGTCATGTTGAGTCGAGTTTATGTTAGTGGCTGCACAACCGTCTTCTCTGTCATGTCAGTCATTAATGTTTCTATCATTTTTGTCGGTCTTTTCCTACTGTGACTTAAATGCACCATATTTTCTGCAATTGATTTTTCATGGACGGTGTTTTCTTGTGTTTGGCCAACTATGTCTCCTCTATTGATCCATGGTCGGTATATGGATTGATCGACTATTTCTATTGAGTTGTCGGGTTTTTTATTTTCGAGTCTACTTAGTGGATGTTCTTGATAGTTATTTCGCACCTCCATTTTGTTGTACTTTCCCTCGTTTGTATGATAACCATGCTCACTTGAATCTATATTTCTTGATTGGGATCTATATTGATCACTTGACTATCTTTTCATGAGGAATTCTCTTAAGTCCGAAGATGGAGTGACATGTCGATCATGTATTCTTGTTCTTAGTCTATGGCTTGACCATGAGATTCTTTCTCTCTCCATTTGGATTTTCATTTCTTTTCTTTGAGGCTTTAAAAGTTATTTAATACGTATCTTTCTCTTCTAGTGGTTTCTTATAACCGTATTTCTTTACTTGAGTTTTATAACTGAATTTGGTTTATTAGTACAAGAAGGACTTATTTCCTTAATGATGTGATTAGTCTATATTTTTTCGACTTCAACCAGACTACTAAATTTACCTTTCCAACAATGATTGGCTCCTATTGGAATTTTTCTTGCGAATTTTTCCAACAGGGTTTCTCATCTTCTATGTATAATACTTTTTAAAATGGACTCCATTAATTACTTTCCTGAATGGATTCCCTAGTAAGGTTTGAAGTTGAACTTCTCTAGTTGGTCAAATGTCTTCGACAACATAAGGCCCAAGCCATGTTGTCTCTAGCTTTCTTGGTTTTCCTTTTATTCGACTGTCATACAACAAAACTAGATCTCCATTTTTTATGTCATTTTTCTTTAAATGACAGTCGTGGCATGATTTTAGTTGTTTTTTCTATACTTCCTAATGGTGCATTGCAATAAATATTCATTTTTCTAGCTTATTTAAATGGTATAGTTGATTTTTCATGCTTCTTCCTATCGAATTTGGCCACATTTACTACCTTGTCAGAGTTGGACCAAAAGTGTAATGGAATAATGACTTCTTTCCCATAGACTAAATTTAAGGGAGTCTATCTGATTGGTCATTTATAATAATATCTATACGCCCATAAGACTGTAGGAATTTTATCATCCTAGTTGTTTTTGTTGATGACGTAGATTTTGGTGATTCCTTTATGTAGTGTTTTATTAAAAGACTTGACCGCCCCATTTTCTTCGGGGTGATATGTTGTTGTTAGTCTATGATCGATCAAAAACTTCTTTAGTAGGACTTGGATTTTTTCATTTATGAAGTGTGTTCCCTAGTCATTGATTAGTGTAAGTGCACATCCAAACCTTGTGATTGTGTTCTCGTAAATGAATTTCTCCTCAACTTCTTTGGTGCATGATTCAATTGGTTCATATTCTTCCATTTGGTCACATGTTTCACTATAGTAACAATATATTTCATGTCAGTTCTTTTTTCTCTTCGAGGAAAAGGGCCAACAAAGTTGACAACACAAATTTCAAATGCTCGATTGGATTTCTTTGAGCTTAGTGGAATTTCATTATTCCATAAAGGTCTCCCAATCCTTTTAAACTATAAAACTTTTTAACCTTATCCCAACAATAGTTATTTAAATTCAGCCACCACAAACCTGCCTGAAGTATCTTTTGAGTTGTCATGTCGACCTGGAAGTGGTCGTGAGCTAGTCCTGCGTGGGCCTCATTAATAATGTCGTCTCTTTTATGCTCAAGAAAACATATCCTTATGATATCATCAGGTCCCATTTTCTATACATATCCATTTATAAGGGTGAATGGTGTTTCTATTAGGGCTAACACCTTCTTTTTATTTTTCGTAAAATCCTATGCAGCCTTTCCATCTTCTAAAAGTTTTTCTATGTCCTCCAGATATTTTTGGGCAGCTTGGACTCAAAATAGATGTGTGTTTGGGATGTCGTCATATATGCCTGTCAGGTCCTCTCCTATTTCAATTCAAATTCCTAGAATAAGAGAAAGTAATGGTAGATCTTTCCTTCGTGAACCAGTTTATTAACTAAATATTTTAATGCCCAATGATCTATAAAGAATGTGAAAGGGTTGGTGAGTAGGTAATGTCGAAACTTTTTTAATGTGAATATCATCGACAAAGCTTCACTTTCCATGGTTGAATATTTCCTTTCTTCTTTGTTCAATTTTCAGCTGGTGTACACGTTTGGGTGGTCGACTGTATCGTCGTATGGTTGCACTAGAACTGACCCGACAACAACGTTCAAAGCATTGACATGGCCATGAAACCTTCTCGAATAATCAAGAAATTTGAATATGGGGGTTTCAACCAATTTATTCTTTAAGAATTCGAATGATTCCTAGCAGTCTTGACTCCATCTGAACTCGATTTCTTTCCGGACCAACTCATTCATTGGGAATGTGATATTGGAATAATGGTATATAAATTTTATGTAATATCTTGTGTGTCCAAGGAATATTTTAATTTATTTCTAATTTACAGGTGGCCTCAAGTCGAGGATAATTTTTCTCTTTTCCATGTCTACTTTTACACTGTCTTTGAATACCACATGGCCTAATAGAATTCCAATTGGTGTGGAAAAGTTGCACTTCTTGATGTTGAGAGATAGTTGGGTTTGTTTACATTGTTCAATCATTTTTCTAATCCATTGTATATGGTTTTTGAATAAGTTGTATATCATCCAATCATTGAAATAAAAAACCATTTTTTTATATATATACTCTTGGAATGATTTGACTACTATTCTTGAGAAAGCTGCTTGGGCATTCTTCAGTCCAAATGACATTACCCTATAGGTGAAGGAGAAAAATTCAAAGATAAATCTCATCTTTGGTTGATCCTCTTAGGCTATTGGTACGTGATTATATCCTGAGAATCTGTATGTAAATGAATAACATTTGAGAGCTCTGACTTCATTAATTATTTCATCGACGAATAGAGTGGGAAATAGATTCGTTAAATTTAGTTTGTTGAGATCTCTAAAGTCAACACAAATCCTTAACTTCCTAGGGTCACGCTTCTTCGGTTGAACAACCATAGGAATTTCCAATTTATATTTCTCAATTGGATATATGATGTTTGATGGAAACATTTCTTTGATTTCCTTCTGAACGATGGGCTTGAATTTGTGAGATAATTTATAAGGTCTCTTTTTGATTGGATTTTCTCCTGGAATGAGTTCAATTTTCATCTCCCACTTCTTGTATGATTCCTTTTAGATATTTATATTCTTGTGAAAATACATCTTGATATTCTTTGAGTAATTCTACTATGTTAGTTGTTTCCTTCTCTATCCAATAGTCGCCTACTCATACCATTTTTGGTCGATCGTCGTTTGATATGTTGAATTCTTTAGTTGTAATTTCAACATTCATCCACTCTAGTGGTTTTTCTTTGTTGAGATAACGTCCCCCTTATTTGATTCTGGTGAAGCTCTTTAGGAATTCAAGTTGTTCATGGTCTTATTTTTCTTCCTTATATATCTTTAATATTGATTTTACATTGTTTTGCAACACTGGGTGATCACTTTTCCATCAAAAGATCTAGCCCGGACAAGTTATATTCTCCATGTCGATTCTTCATGTTGTTGTAGTTCCATTATTTTATGTTGAAACAAGGTTGGAATTCGATGTCGAGCCTAGATAAACTGTTATCTTCCCTTTTTCCTTCTGTGTAGTTGGAGTTGGTTTTTATAAAAAAGTTTTGATCTTTTGTGCTGCTTCTTGTAGATGTTCCTCTTCCAAGGTAAATTTTAAGTATTGGATAAGAGTTTCTTTGATGTCGAACCAATTTAGTGTATGGCCACAAGATTCTTCGATTTTGTACCATTTATTTGGTATTCCATCTAATTTTCTTAGAAACATGTGAGGACATACCCTTTCATATATGTATCCTATTCGGTGCCATTCTTTCTAGCAACGATGAATATGATCAACTGGGTTACACCCAACTTTTAAAATAGGGATGTCAACAACTTTAGCTAGTTTTTTTTCTTCGAAACGTTCTACAAAGTAAGTTGATACAGTTTTCCACATTTGCAGTCTTGAGGAATGTGTTTCCCACCACCTTGTGACTTGTCATGTAAAGGTTTCTTCCAAGATTTGAGTTCTACCTTGTCCTCTAAAAAAAATAAAAACTTCCTCAGCATTCATTGATGGAACATTTTTGTTGTAACGTGGCAGATTTTTCACCACGTTATTGGTCAGAATAAGTGTAGGGGTTTTCTAGAGTCTATTTTCATAAACTATAGGTACTGATTGAATTGAATAACATGTTATGGAACGTTAAATTGGGATGGATTCAATGGTCCAACAATCTTTTGAGTGCACCTCATAATTTTCAATCTGCTATTTATATAAAGTTGAGTTAGATTTGTGTTCAACCAAAAGGGGAGATTTGATTGAGATTTCTCCTTGTGAGTTTGGTTCGACGTAATATATTTTTTAATTGAACATTTGGTAAAGACATTTTTTTTTTTTTTATGCTGGCGGAATCGATAACTGGGCCGGTCTCGTACTCGCGTGACACGGGGTCGATTCCGACCACTACCACTATAACCTCCAGGTGCCATACGTATGCCCCTTCCGCAGGCACGGGTAAGTCGGGGGGATTTGAACTTGGAACCTCATCGTACATAGCACGCTATATCACGGCACTTGCCAATTGAGCTGCCCCCCGGAGGCTCATTTGGTAAAGACATTGCTCTTCATTATCTAGAGGAATTATTATTTTTCTTCCATTTCCTTTTAACTTGATTCTATCTTTTTCAAGGGAGATATTTTCTTTCATTTTTCGTCCCCATGGCCAACCAAAAAGTTATTCATATGTTGTAATTCCCTTGATTAATTCGATTACTTCGAAGTCAACTGACATCGGTATACCCATGATATAAGTTTCAATGTTTATGAGTATACCAACATGCTCTATTAATATTTGATCTTCTGGATTTATGTAATTTAGTGTTGGTGCTAATGAAGGATGACCAAGTCATATCCATCTCTCTCAAGGCAGGATATTTACTTGTGATCCAAATTCAACGATCACTTAGTTAATCAAAACCCCATGGATTTCTATGTCGACCCATGGGTCATGATATTTATTCTTATAAGAGGGTTGTTTGACTTCTTTAGATGTTCTTTGTCCTTATTTATACTCTCTTAGTATATTAGGAAGATCTATCAATCGACCTACTGAATGATTTTCTTTTATGATTTGTAAGAATTCTTGTAAAATATCTTCATTTTGTCTTCCTCTGTTTGGCTGGTCTTGATTAGAACTTTTGAATAATTTAATTGCTTCCCTCATAATATGTTCTTCTTTATTTGGATTTCGAAATTGATTAGCATTCCCTTTTTTTTGATCATGTAAGAGGATATTATCCCATCTTGCGCTTGATATGGTGATGACATGTAATTTCTTTGAATTTAATACTTCTTCTTTTGAGACTGCATGTAGGAGGTTTACATTATTTTTGGTCATGATCTTATCAAGTACTATTGGACAATATTCCAATGAATGATCGCCAACACCACAAATGTTACAAAATTTCAAGTCAACCCGATCTTTTATTGGGTAGTCAAGGCTAATGTGGTCATCTTTCCAACAATTTTAATAGTACGGTCAGCCTCGACCGTGACCTTGACCTTGGAATCCAACTCGACCTCGACATTCTTTACCATGACCTCAACCATAATAATCATCTCTTCTCCCATAGTCATTATTATGATCAGTGGATTTGATGTGATAGATTGTATTTACATTTCTATTTCGTGCATTTAGATGCCACTCATATGTTATGTGGTTGTGCATTTCATAGATATGGAACCACTTTGTATTTTTCAAGTTGTATGAGTAATATTGTACACTATGGTCGGTCAAGGTTTCACACATGTTAGAGTATGTTTCCACTTGCACTCATCATGCATGTGCTTCTATAGGTGCTTGATCATTAAGAATGCAAGTATCTTTTGTATGAACATCTTCATAGCATGTGGTACACCACACCTCGCTTATTCTCAAAGATATATTTTTAATGGTTTGTTGCAGATGTTATATTTTTTATTCTAGCCTTTTTGTTAATGAGTAATTCAATGGGTCGTCATCATCCAACTCGACCTATTGTGCTTTCTATAATGTGTCTTCACATGAGGTTATCTCATAAGGCTATAATGGAGTTCTGATTTGTTGTAGCAATTCGACTATGTACCATTGTACTAGTATACTTTGATCAATTGTTGATGGTATTTGTCTAAGTAGATCTTTGAATATTTTTTCATATTCATGGACTAACTTGCCTGGTGGTTTCTTTATTTCTTTTAGATTTTGTGTGGCCAAGTGTGTAGCATCTTCGACCTTGAAAAATGATAAGAAATTGCTTTTTATTTTTTCTTTTGATCAACTTTGATTTTCTATGCAGTTCATGAATCATGTTAGAGCATGGTTTCAAAGAGCGGCACTGAATTGCGCCATATTCTTATATTCATCAGAGATGTTTTTTGCATCCCATAATTTTCTGCATACAAACCAATGTATTCTTGGGTCTTTATCTCTTTCATAAAGGGGAATATTATTGAGTGGTGAGCGAGAATCTCTGAGGAAATATCTAGTCTACTATCGAGAATATCTTAGGGAATCTATAGTCGACTATTGGGTCTAGTCAATAGAGTTGACTATCCCTTACAACATGGCTTCTCCCCTTATATGCAAGCCTCTAATTTCTCTTCATGGTGATTCCTTGTGTAAATATACGATGTATATGAAAAACATTTAAAATTTTATTCACTTGGACTCTTCATGTCTTATTCTTATCTCCCCCTATCTTACTATGCTTGAAGCCATGTAAATCGCTCTGGGGTAGAATATACTCCAAGTTTTTATCATAGATACTCAAAAATTTTCCTTGCAAGAGATTTGGTGAAGATATCCACAATTTTCTCTTTTGTCTCGACCTGCTTTAGCTTGATGTTCTTCTCGGTAGCATGTTCCTGTAGAAAGTGATACTTAATCAAAATCTGTTTCATCTTGGAGTGCATCATTGGGTTCTTGGAGATACTAATAGCAATGTTGTTGTCACAGAATATTGAAATAGGATCATCATACTTCACTTGTATATCATGTAAGGTTTTCTTCATCCAAAGAACCTGAGTACAACATGTTGTTGTTGCAATCTATTCTTCTTTTGTTGTGGACAAAGATTCTGATGATTGTTTCTTTCTTAACCATGATACCAGAAAATCACCCAAGTATAATTTTTCTCCACTTGTACTTCTTCTATCAGCAATAAAACCTGCCCAATCTACATCTATGTAGGAAACTAGAGATAGATCATTCTCTTTTGGATACCATAATATAAACTTGCTTATACTTTTGAGATATCTGAATATCCTCTTCACTTCCATAACATGTGATTCCTTTCGTGCTGCTTGAAACCTTGAAACCTGTCCAACTACCTACATTACATCCAGTCTAGAAAATGTCACATAGAGTAAGTTGTGAATCATCGATATTTAGAGTCTTTGACCTGCATCCTTAGAATCATCATCCTTTCTTAACTTGCAACTGGTCTGTATATGAGTACTTATTAGTTTGTAATTTTTCATTCCAAACCTTTTTAGCATCTCCCTGATATACTTGGTATGAGAGATGAATAAACTTTGTCATTCTAAC
The DNA here is from genome assembly GCA_009831015.1 of Picea engelmannii. Lineage (NCBI taxonomy): Eukaryota > Viridiplantae > Streptophyta > Pinopsida > Pinales > Pinaceae > Picea > Picea engelmannii. Next base: position 218,305 of record ML785746.1, read on the forward strand.
ATATCTATAATCCAAAAAAGAAGGCCAAATCACCAAGTAAGGATAGTTTGAACTTATTTTGCATGTCTCTGGAAAACTTCTAACTCATCTTGTCATCATCACTTCCAAATATGATATCATGTACATAAACTTCAATTATCAATATACTGTCACAATCCACCTTTATGCAAAGATTGATGTTTGCATTTCCCTTCCTAAATCCTTGTTGCTGTAGATACCTATCCAATATTGAATACCATGCTCTAGGGAATTTATTGAGTCCATATAATTCTTTCTTCAACCTGCATACATAACCTCCATTTTCTATCAGTAGAAATCCTTCTTGTTGTTCGATGTATACTTCTTCATATAACTCACCATTTAGAAAGGTTGACCTTACATCTATCTGATACACCTGGATATTTTTGAAACACACATAAGCTAGGATTAACCTAATTGCTTCCATTCTGGAAACTGCGGAAAAGGTCTCTTTAAAATTTATACCCTCAACCCAAGCGTATCCTTTACATACCAAACTTTCTTTGTTCTTGGTAACATGTCCATCCTCGTTCAATTTGTTTCTGAAGACCCACTTTGTACCCATCATGTTCTTTTTCTTCTTCCTTGGAACAAGTTCCCATGTATCATTCTTCTCTATCTTATCTTGTTATTCATTCATAACTTTGATCCAATGTTCATATTTGTTGGCTTATTCAACACTGCTTGGCTCAATTATGGATAGTAGTGCTAGGTGATGTTTCTCTGGTGAACGTATTCTTCTTTGGGTTTCAACTCCTAAACCTTTATTCCCAATAATTTGTTACGGTGGATGATTCTTATGCACTCATATACTATTTGTCTTTGGAGGTACCTAAAGATATTTCTTCTCATATTCCTCTTTCTCTTCTTCTAGTTTCTCTTGTTCTTCTTCCTCTTCTGATTCTTCTTCCTTGAAATATTCTTTGTGATCCTGTTCCACATAATATTTTCTTCCTTCTTTTATATTCCATCCATTTGTCTCATCAATCATCACATTTATGCTTTCCACTATTCTGTTGAGTCTTATATTGAAGCATTTGTATGCTTTTATTTTTTTTGAGTACCCGACCAATATGTCTTTATCAACTTGAGAGTCAAATTTTCCAATCCTGCCATCTTCTCTTTTGATATAGCATTTGCTTCCAAACACTCTGAAATGCTTCACATTTGTTGGTCTTCCCTTCCATAGCTTGTAGGGAGTCTTATCACATTTATTTATGAGCGTTCCCATATTCTGGATATGAACTCATGTATGCATTTCTTGTACCCAAAATATGTCTTTTAAATTGGAATATTTCAACATGGTTCTAGCCATTTCCTATACTATTCCTTTCTTCCTTTTGACAACTCCACTTTTCTGAGGTGTCTTGGCTGCTGAGAACTATCTCTTTATCCCATTTTCTCTATAGAAATCCATGAATTCCTTTGATGTAAATTCCCCTCCATTGTCTGATCTCAAACAATTTATTTTCAATTTTGTCCCAATTTCAACCATTTCCTTGTATATATTGAAGTGTTCAAATGCATTTGACTTCTTCTTGAGAAAGAAAAGTGTAGTAATCCTTGTGTAGTCATCAACCAATAGCATAAAATATTGTTCTCCATTCAATCCCTTCATTCTTGTCAGTCCACATAGATCAGTATGTACAATTTCTAGCAATTTTGTTGTGGAGTATTGTTTTAATTTGAACTTGGTCCTTGTTTGTTTTCCCTGTACACATTGCTTGCATAGAGTATTTGTTGGCTTCAAGATCTCGAGAATTTCTCTTACTTTTTCCTTTATGCTGATTTTGACAAGATTATCAAAATTTATGTGACCCATTATTTTTTTCCAGAGCCAACTNAAATTGTTACACGAATAACATAAACCAATAAAAATAGTTTGATACCTAGGGGTGGAAGATCTTCTTAATGATGTTTCTCTTTTGAATCCTTCTTCTTCTCAAGGTCTTTCTATTGTTGGTTGTTACTGATTCTCAATTATGAATCTTCTAGGTGGTGCAGTGTCTCTACAATATTCTTCTTGTATCTTCTTTCCTTGTTCCTTCTTAGGAGATCCTCTGACTGTTTTTGCATAACTTCTTTGTCCTGCTTCATATTTTGTTGTCTTAGAGATTGAGCCTTTCTCTGCCTAGTTGTATCATAGCGTGGATTTTTCATAGTATGGAATTTGAATGCTAATGATTTCATCCAATATTTTGATGTTGTTTTCTGCATGTCCTTCTTCTGAAGATATTTTCTTAGAGTGAGTATTTCTTCTTCCAAGCCTTCAATGATCTCCTCCTTCTCTTCCAACTGATTTCTAAGTGCTTCTTCAATTATTTTTTCTTCTTCTACCTAGATTTTTAACTTTGTGATCATTTTATCAACTTCTTATAAGTTGGGATTCTGAGATCCTTCTTTCCTCTTTAGTTCTGCCTTGAGTAACTTGATTTTCTTCCTTTCATTCCTTAGATATTCTAAGGAAGTGATTAATTATTCTCTGAGATCGACTTCTCCTTCTTCTTTAGAATATTCTACTGCCATGAAAAGTACTCTTTGTATATCAATGTCACTTTCTTCATCCTCGTCTAATGAGGAACTGTCTTCCTTGGTACAAAGATGTTTATTGAATAATTTATTTTTGTTTCTTCTACCCTTTTTATTTTTCTTTTTCTTTTGATGATATTTTTCATCATCACTTTCCTTATTATTAGCATGAGTACATTTAGAATCAAAATGAACAATGCCACCAAAATTAAAACATTTCAATGGAAGCATACCATTGTACTTTTCAATTCCTTTTTTCAAATAACCTATGAATTTTTCCATTTCTTCATCTTCCTCTAAATCATCGTTGCAACTACAATATGATTTTGGATTTTTCTTTGTCTTTTTCTTTGTATTATTAGATGCCTTGAATGCTTCTTCCTTCATAACTAGATTATCTTTCTCTTTCCTCATCTCATAGGCTGTGATTATCCCATGTAACGCATCCATGGTCAATGTACCTATGTCCACTCTTTTTTCTAGCGCTAAAATATTCAGATAGAATCTCATTGGTAGAGACCTTAGTACCTTTTGAAAAATTAATTTATCTTTCATTTCATCTCCCAAACCTTTAATACCATTCACTATTTCATTTACTCATAGAAAGTAGGCTACAATGTCTTCATCTTCCTTCATCTTCAATTGTTCAAAATTGACTCTAAAGGTTTGAAGTTTAGCTCCCTTGACCTTGGCATCTCCTTCGTAGATATTCTGAAGTTTGTCCCAAATTTGTTTTGAGGATTCATGGTGCATAACCTTGTCATGTAATAATCTATTCAAACCATTCATGATATCATTTATATCCCTTGAATCATTTTCTTCACATTTATTCCCATCCTTGTCTATCGGGGGAGTGGTTGGTTCTTTGTATCATCTAATACTGCTCTCTAGACATCAAATTCATGTGCTTGCACATATGTTTTCATCCTTCTTCTCCAGAAGGCATAGTCCTGGCCATCAAACTATGGTACTCCAATCTTACCATAATCCAGGATGTCCTTCCTGTGTTTAGACTACTTCTTGAAGGACCTGCTCTAATTCCAATTATTGGAATACTGAGAGGAGTGAATCAATATCAATAATTTTCTTACTTTTAACCATAGTATATATTCATAAAACAATATTCAAAAATTTATCATTAGCATTTAATATATCATCATAAGAATCATCACATCATCAATATCACATCAGATGCAAAGTACACCAGAATTTACGTGGAAACCCAAATGGGAGAAAACCACATAATGTTTTTCTTATATATCAAAAGAATACATTCATTGGAATCACCAACTTCTTAATTATCTAGTTGCAAATGGAAGGAGGATATGACCCCCTATTTACAGGATCTAACCTTAAGGAAGCTACAACTCCCTAAATTCTCTAGCTCCAACCAAAAGGAGGCTAAACCCCCCTAATTCTCAGGCTACAACACTAACCGAATTCGTGTGTTCTCGAACACTAATCGAAGGGAGGATACAACCCCCTTTCCTTTCCCTATCCTACCACCCTAAAATATAAATGTAGAACAACTTCCATGACCACAATCACTGCCACTGCCACTGCCACTTACACAGTCACTGTCAGTGCCACTGTCACTATCACTATCATTGCTACTGTCACTGCCACTATCACTGTCACATCAACCTGTAACATGTTATCATGTCACTGTATCCAACTTGCCACTATATCCAACTTGTCACTGTCACCATCTCTATCTCTACCATTACCCTGTAACTAAATAACTAGAACCTATACCATACCATGCATCAACTATGTACCAACATATATGCATAAATCATGAACAATAAGATATACCAACTACAACATCAATGATAAGTATCCAATTATGTACCATATGTCAAACATGAATACAACATGTAAAATATACCATAATATCAATCAAGTATAGACTTGTACCATATCATCAATGAAGAACCAATGCATGTCCCTCATTCATATGCCACCATACATCAAGTGTATACCTATGTTAAGAACCAAATATCAATATAGCATAGAAAAACCTCAGAATAAGTACTCAACGTCTTGAAAAAGAGATAAATTCAGGTAATAAGCCTCTTCGAGGGGCATACCTTCTTATACACCACAAACATTCCCAAATAAAAGATGATTCCAAATGAAAATGTCTCCTTGGTATATATAGAAGACTAGGAGGTACAATTACAACTAATGGACCCAAGCCGACATAAATAAAGTAACATTACTAATGTAATATGCCCCAATTAAGGGGTAATGTGCCACTATTTAGGTCTTAACATGCCCCTCCCCTTGAGACAAGTGTTTTACACAATGCTTGAGTAACTATGGATTCTTTTGTATAAAAGACTCATCTTCCCAAGTGGAATCTTCAGCCGATAGTTTCCTCCATTTAATGAGATAATCTGAAATGGATCTATTCCTTAGCAGTTGAATTCTTGTGTCAATGATGGCTTCAGGATCCAATATGGTTTTTCCTTCCTTGTCAACTTCTAGAAATATAGTTTGAACTAGGATCTTGTCACCTATAACCTTCTTTAAGCATGAAACATGGAAAACTGGGTGAACTCATGAAGATGCAGGCAAATCCAATTTGTATGCCATAGTACAAATATTTTGCAACACCTTATAAGGGCCATAGTACTTTGGTGATAATTAATTATCCTTCTTGGCTTGCTTGAGGGACATCTGTTTGTATGCTTGTAGTCTTAAAAACAACCAATCCCCTACTTCAAAATGTCTTTCACTACAATGTTGATATGTTTTTTGTTTCATGTGATTTTGCGCCATGGTCAAGTTGTCCTTTAAGATTTGGAGAACTTGTTGTTGATGCTCGATGTGATATTCCATTGCTTGAACCTTATATTTTTATTTTAGAGAAGAAGTGATGGAAGGAGGGTGGTGTCCATAGAGTGCCATAAATAGTGTCATTTTTTTTGTAGTATGAAAGGAAGTGTTATACCACCATTCTTCCAAGGGTAACCATTTGAACCATTGTGTTTACTTATCAAAGACAAAGAAACGAGTGTAGTCTTCCAAACATTTTTTCACTATCTCGGGTTGTCCATCAGATTGAGGATGATAGGATGAGCTATGAGCCAATTGAGTACCCAAACAAGAAAATAATTATGTCCAAAAATGTCCAATGAAGATGAGATCTCTATCACTTACATTAATATTTGGGATTCCATGTAGCTTTTGAACTGTCTCCATGAATGCGGTGGAAACTGTATTGGATTTGAAGGGATGAGAGAGTGCACAAAACTGTGCGTACTTGGTTAGTCTATCAACAATCACCATGATGGGACTCTTTCCTTTAGACTTCGATAACCCTGTGATGAAATCCATGGAAACCTCCTCCCAACGTTGACTTGGGATAGCTAATGGTTGTAAAAGACCTAGGGTCTTAATTGTTTCCACCTTATTTTGATGGAAAACCAAACATTCTTCCACAAACCTTTGAACAACAGTTTTAAGGCAATCCCAAAAAAATTCCTTCTTGACCCTATGGTAGGTTTTCAAAAATCATGAGTGCCCTCCTATCGGAGAGGTGTGAAATTCCAATAGTACCTTTTGTTTGAGTTGGGAGTTCTTACATAAATATAAGTGATCTGTGTACCATAGTGAATCATTTTTCCATGTAAATGTATTTGATGCACTGGAATCCTGTTGCGACCTTTGAATGAGAGTCCACACATTTTCTTCATTCTTCCATTCATCCCTTGATTCTATTATCCAATCGGGTTGGATGATCGAGATAGCACAGAGAAATGCCTCAACATCTTCATCCTTTCTTGAGAGTGCATCTGCCACAACATTTTTCTTCCCTTTTTTATATACGATTTCAAAATCATAACCCAATATCTTGGTCACCCATTTTTTTTGTTCTTATGAAGATATTCTTTGTTCCAAGAAGTATTTAAGACTATCATGATCTGTTTTGACCTTGAAGTGCCTACCTATTAGGTAAGGGCGCCATTTCTTCAATGCATGTAGTATTTCCATCATTTCCTTCTCATAAATGGGTTTGTGTAAGTCATTTCCCTTGAGTGGCCGACTTTAGAAAGCCAGGGGCCTTCCTTCTTGCATTAGGACAACACCAATTCCATTTCTCGAGCCATCACATTCCATAATAAAGGTTTTTGTGAAGTATGGAGTGGTCAAGATAGGAGCTTTTCAATCATCTCTTTAAGTTGTTCAAAATCTTTAGTTGCTTATGGATTCCATGAAAATGCATCCTTCTTAGTTAGTTCCATTAAAGGTGATTATATTCTTCCATAGTGTCAAACAAACTTGCAGTAGTAACCTGTCAAATCCAAAAATCCTCTAAGATTCTTCAATTTTTTGGGAATCAGCCAGTCCATCATGGCCTTAATCTTGTTAGGGTATACCTTGACACCTTCATGAGATACAATATGACCCAAATACTCTACCTCCTTCACCGAAAAGAAACATTTGTATGGTTTGGCATATAGTTGTTGCTCCTTTAGTAGTTGTAGCACCTTGTCAACATGTCACACATGATCCTCCCAAGACTTGCTATAGATTAGTATATCAACAAAAAATACTAACACAAATTTTCTAAGGAAGGGCTTGAAAATGAAATTCATCAACCCTTGGAATGTGGAAGGTGCATTTGTAAGGCCAAAGGGCATGACCAAAAATTCATAATGGCCTTCATGAGTTGAGAACATTGTTTTTGAGATATCTTCTTC
>ML785746.1:226402-237942 GCA_009831015.1 Picea engelmannii
GTAGCCATAGCCATATTTTTACTTTCAACATTTCTTGCCACCCTAAATGCATTCTCCAATGATTTGGGTTCCCAAAGGTAACCCTCATGTTGAATGTTATCCCTTAAAGTTCCTATGAATACATCAATCAAGTGATAATATGGAATATTTGTTACCTTTATATTCAATATTTGGAAGTTCTCAATGTGCTATGTAACTGAACCCTTTTGCTTGAGATTTATCAATTGGCTAAAGAAGGTATTGATTCTTGCATCCTCGTAGTGTGCTATCATTTCTTCCGTGAAAATTGTCCAAGTGATGAGTGATTTGCGAGAAAAAAGCCATCGATACCACACAAATTGATTGGGTTATAAATATAAATAAGCAATTCTTACCTTTTTTGTATGTGGCACATCATGTAGATCAAAGAATTGCTCCATCTGAAGTATCCATGTGATTACGTCCTTTCCATCAAATTTCCTCATATCGATTTTAGGAACGTGGTTGGTCTTCAATCCAAAGTTGGAGTTTCTCCATTCTTGATTCATCTTCCTTTTGTCCTCATCATGAAATTCATGGGATACATTTTCACTTCCAGGTGTCCTCTCTATTAGGAAATTTTTCAATCCTTCCATGATTTCCTTTTTTAAGCCATCCATCATTCCTTGTAGTTCATCTTTTGTCACTATTTTCTTTTGTAAATCATTTATGTCCCTATGCATTTCTTCACCTTCATCAAGAGTCCAAGTAGCACTGTATAGAGGCTTATTTGGTGTAGAAGTTCCCCTTTTTGGTGTCATGTTAGTAAAGTATCACCTTTAAACCTTGATTTTGAGGTAGTTCTGCTAGACAATATTTCTTCTATTGTATCTCCAAAATTTCATCCCTTCTAGGTATGAAATTTTAATTTTTGTAGTTCTATAATATTTCTTCTCTACAATTCCACAAGTCTTATCAAAATTGGATGTGCCAAGGGGAATTTATGGTAACTTCCCCACAACTTGTTTATTTTTGGCTTTTCCAGGAGATCTCACTTGTATAGCGTGCCCCGCACAAAATAATTGATATAAAATTATGAAAATTGTACCAAAAATACCACAGGATGTTCACTATCCAATGCAAATAGTATCACTCAATTTGGATACTCTAGGAATAAGTTATGATTGTTTTACCCAAAACACCTGCTTGAGACTAGTCAATAGGACTAGTCATATACCCTATCTTCCACAAGGTGTACCTAAAAATGTAATATGACCTAGAAGATGAATGTTTTATCAAAGATACTTTAATAATTTATATTAATATCCTGTGGATTTCAAATTCTGAAACGTTACAGAAAAAAATTTAGAGCGAAAATTCTGTGATGACTCAATTCAGGATGATTTCAGAACCCTATCTTACACAAGTTGTATCTCCAAAAGTATAAGGCCTTTGGAGCTCAAATTTGAGCCTAACGTACCTTGATCTGTCTACTAAATATCCTCCAAGGGGTTCCTTCTGAAACGTTGTAGAAAAAACATTGTATCAAAAATTCCAAGGTGTCTCAGATGTAGCAGTGAAACCCCAAGACCTTGATCTCTAATACCATATGTTAAGAACTAAATATCAATATAGCATAGAAAAACCTCAAAATAAGTACTCAACGCCTTGAAAAAAAGAGAAATTCAGATAATAAGTCTCTTCGAGGGGAAACCTCCTTATACACCACATAAATGTCCAAATACAAGATGATTCCAAATGAAAATGTCTCCTTGGTATATATAGGAGACTAGGAAGTACAATTACAACTAATGGACCCAAGCTGACATAAATAAATTTACATTACTAATGTAATATTCCCCAATTAATGGGTAATGTGCCACTATTTAGAACTTAACATACCTCAACTATGAAAAATCATCTCAAATATATGAACCATAAAAACCATGCCATATGCTAAACCAGATATACCAGAATACCTTACTCAATCATGTACCCAAGATGTACCTCAATCATGTGTCAAACCCTCATCAATACGAAAAGTATGCCTCAAGCATTCACCACATCATAAACAAGAATAGCCTTTAAAACAAGTACATAAACATAACAATACCTCTGTAGCTGACCTAAAACACTGAAATGTTGACATGTAAGTTATCTGCTATCTTTAGGGACCTGGTACGATGCGTTCAACAATAATATCTTGAAATTTAAGATTTATGTGGTGGGAGTTTTGTTCATAATTATTCGGAAGAACCACAGTATTCATTATTTTATGTCAATATCTTGGATTTTCAAAATACAGGGAACAACTGTCAATTCATCAATAGAAACATAATACATATCATCTTGGAAAGTAGCATGCAATATTGTATGACTATGCAAGATTTTTCATGATCTTGGTGTAATTCAAAAGTCAACAAATAGTTTATTGATCGACAATTAGTCAACAATAAAAATGGCTAAGAATCCAACATTTCATTCAAATACTAAGAATGTAGACACCAAGTACCACTTAATCAAATCTCTCGTTGTCAAGGACATCATCAAGCGTAAGTTATGTCCATCTAAAGAGAAAAATTTAGAAATTTTTACCAAGCCTCTTGGTAGAATAAAGTTCACTAAGTTCATAAATGAGTTTGGCATTTGTAAAAATGAACTTTCAAATTAAAGGGGGAAATGTAGCTTAATAATACTAAAGTTATAGAAGTATAAATACATTATTTTAGAAGTTATTTTATTATAGATTATTTGTCAAGAAGACATTAGAATTAATATGTAAAGGACACCTATCATACTCATGTGATTATGTAAATGGTTGTTCTCCTAGAGTTTAGCTTAGGAATGGACTATATAAACTAGCTATTTTTCATGTGAGGTACATAGGATTTATGCCATCACTTATCTTTCTAACTCAATTTTACTTATTTAATAAAATTACACGTATGATAACACTTTTGACTCAATAGATTTGCATTTATAAATGTAGTCAATTTTGAAAAGTTCTCTTATACCATAAGAATTTGAATTCAAAATGAATAACCATGAAATTTAAGATAAATACTTCAAATATTTAGAAAAAAAATCTAATATAAAAAAATAACACAAATTTATGATTAAAGGACATACGGTCAAAAATATAGAATGCAACTATAATAATAATTTACAATGCACATTTTTCTACGTCACAGTATACACTATTCCATACATTATTGCATTCCTTTCCTCCTTTCCTTAATCTGTGATCACATTTACAACTAGTTGAAAGTTACAACTATCACATGCTAAATCTCATTGTTGATCTGTTAAAATAAACAGTGAGATAATATTGCAATGGGAACAAAAGTGAGAGGGATTTGGATAGTGAGCGACATTTCACTATGCTTCCCATTTCTTCAAAACAACAATGATATTTATGAAGCTTCGCTCTTACAAAATTCTCTATGGCGTTTGACTTCCTGTAAGCACAGTTGGCTATAAAATTTGTGGGTGCTTTGGAAATTAGTAGAAGAGAACAAGGAGGCGGAACCAACGATTTGAGGGATGAGAAGGATATCTCTAAAAGGGAGGTCCGGTGCAATCTCGTACCCTATGTGAGGTCAAGAATGGTTGTTCCATTGAGCATAGATCACAAGAAGAATCAATGATCCTATATAACGGTGGATACTAGAGATGATCGCGATCATAGGGGAAGCTACAGTAGCCGTGCGATCACTTCACCAGTGGATGAGAACCATTAGATCTTAATTGTGCAAGAATCAGGAGGAATGAACGTCGACCATTCATCATCTGGTTAGGAATGTTGCACACCATATGATCGAGAGAAAGGAGTAGAACGATAATAAATGAAAAGCAACCATTAGATCTGAGAGACTACAGAGGAGGGCCATCAGGTCAACAACTGATTAAGTCATGACCATCGGATCAGGCTGAAGACAGATCAATAGATGGGGATTATTACGAGTGTGAAGGAGAAATTAACAGGTTATCTACTTCACATCCCGCAATCATGCGTGACCGTAGATCTCCATTGGGAGGAAGATCAACAGTGGATGTTGATTCCATTATTGGCGATCAACTTCCATTGTGGAATTCAAGATTGGGTTTAACCACCGTGCTAGTTGTGGCTCCACAATCCATTGTAGTCGTCGGATCTGGGGGAAGACGGATCTATGTCATAGATGTGAAGGAGGACGTAAGGGTCGTAGATCTCGACACTAATTCAATATATATCGTCGATTAATAGACAAGGATTAAGCCGAGGTCATAGCTCTCGATCGCATGGATGGGAAGCGAATATCCTTCAGGATAGAATGAAGGAAAAGGTTTTAGCACCCCTGTGTTGAATCTAGGCATGTGGATATTCAATCCTGTTAGTGATCGAATCACAAAAGGAGAAGAGCGATCCTAGGACACCCCTTTGTGGGTTTAGAGAACTCTGAGGAAGAATTAGTTCTTAACTGTGGGATAGGCAAGTTGGATTTGGATCTGGTCCAATCTTAGAGGTAAATTTGGCTGGGTTCATATCTGAATTACATCATAATTGTTTTCAAATGATAGTCAACTGCATATGGTATTTTACAAGGCCATCCTTAAGATTTAGTGCAATTGGATTTACAAGGCCACCTTTAAGATTCAGTACAATGGACAAATACATGTTTTGGTTGGACAAAATTTGGATGGGTAGGTTCAGGTATTAGCTGTTATCAATAGAATCAAATTAAGCATAACATATCCACTAATTTGTCATCATTTTTGTCTTTTCTTTTAATATTTTACAGTTTTATCGTACAATTTTAGTGGGCCTAATGGTTAATAGCATATGTTATTTCCAAATCTTTGGAAGTCACAAGTTTAAAATCAGCAGAGTAGAAGCTGTACATGTAGAAACCTCCAGTGCTTGACCTCTCAACCTTTACCAAATCACAAGTTCCTTCTAATACTGAATTTATCATATTTTAATATTTTATCGTATGTTTAACTTTGACACTTTGACGCTGAGGGTTATACGGCATTGTTGTAAATTCTATTCGGGTATTGTTTCAATCCAATTTCCCATGATTTTCTTTTATCACCATCAACGGATTTCTAGTTGTGAATCTGTCCTATTTAGTCGCTCCTCCCCATATGCTAATGAATAGTCTACGTCCTCTTTCTATATTATAAATTGTATCCTTCCACGAAAGAGAACGTGAAAGCAACATCTTATTGCTCGCACATGTTATTCTTTACGTAACATAAAAGTATAATAACATCCACGGCTGTAACATAAAAGTATAATAACATAAGTGTGGGTGGGGAAGTCATGTATTCCAAGTTAGGAGCGTTGACTGATGGCGTCAGGCACAACAAAGTGGTTCTGAGCGTCCATTCTCGAGACTCCTTGACGATGGCGTCGAGGTAAGGAATCTGCTGCTTGTCATCTTCCACCATCTATCTCTCGCCAGGCTACGCACACGAGCTCATCGTATAATCAATCCTTGGTTCTATACTATGGGTGGATGAAACTGCGAGTAATTTATTGGATGAAAGAATTGGTCAAATTTTGTGGGTTTTATAGTCTTCCTGTGTGTTAATATCATGTAGGTGACAATAACTTATATGTATCCCCCTTCACAATGAAATCAACCCCCATCTTGATAAAATTAGCCTTGTATACCCATAGATGAAAGCATAAATGTAATAAGAGAAGCTCATACATTTCTCATTTCTGGCCATTTTGGGGTTGGTAAGAAAGTAGCACAGTTACAGAGATATTGTTATTTGCCTCGAATGAATGAAATTGTTTCCAAGTATATCAAAGTGTGTGTTATGTGTGCCACAATTAAGCATAACAACAAAAAGTTGGGTTTATATACAACACTTCAAGTACCTTCTCATCCATGGGAAAGTATCTCCACGGATTTTGTAGGGGGTTTGCATGCCGATGTCTAGGACAGGTCATTAATATCTATATGTCATGGTGGACAGGTTCAATAAGATGTCTATTTTTATGCCATGCAAGAAACAGGTCACAGCTGAACATAAAGCACATATGTTATTTGCTAATGTATGGGTTCATTTTGGACTTCCTACATCTATTATATCAGACCGAGACTCTCGCTTTTTGGGAAAGTTTTGTCTCATTTATGGGAGCTCATGGACACTAAGTTGAAGAAGAGAATGATTTTTCATCCCCAGATAGATGGAAAAACATAGGTGGTAAACATAACAATGGTACATCTGCTTCGAGGATAATGCAAAAAGCGTCCTAAGTTATGGGATGAACAATTACCTTATGTACATCATGCCTTAAATCATGCCATGTATTCATCTACTCTGAAAACGCCTTTTGAAGTATGTTTTGGGTACTTTCCTAAATCACCAATGGAATTTGATTTTGGAGAATTAGGTAAAGAAGATGGATAGGATGATATAGATAAATATCACAGGTTCATTCAAAAGATTCAATAGGTACATCAAGCAGTACATGAATGATTGGGCAAAATCCAAACCAAGTATAAGGTAAGGTATCATAAACATCGGGTTGATCATCAATTTGAAGTCGAAAATCAATTATGGTTACATATCGACAAAGATAGAATGAAGGGTGAAGATAAAAATATAAGGCCAGTCCAATATGGTCCATTCAAGATCTTGGAGAAGATTGGTACTAATGTCTTTTGTTTAGATATAAAACGTAAATGCAAATGTATTCAATGGTAAATGTTGAGAATTTGAAGCTTTATGAGCCTCCTATTATTATGGATGAAGATAAAATTATTCAGGTTCCAACAGTCGATAATTTTTCTCTAGAATATTTGGATGAGCTACAAGAAGATGTTATTCTCGACAGAAGAATCGGGTCTTCACAACGAGGAGATGTGGAATATCTTCGAGTTGGTCTTAAATGATTAAAACCAAGTAAATCAAAGTGGATTGAGATCAAAAGGGTGAGGTAACTCTACCCTCACCTAATTGTTGAGTAATCAAAACTTTTGGTGATCCAAAAGTATTCCAATGGGGAGAAATTATCCAGAAGGATCTGATAATTCTCACGGAGGTCTAGGAGGATCCATAACATCTACAGAGGTCTAGAATGGTTAAAAAATACTCAAAATTCAGATATCTCAAATTCTCTCTAAAGGACCATCAATGCATAGAGTTCGGTGATATCTTTCCGACATCATAGAAATCACCTCAAATAGAGTTCGTATGCAAAATTTATGAGCAGTCAAAGTTCAAGTCAAACCAGGAAAAAATCAAAGGTGACATGTGTCACCACTACAAGGGTGACATGTGGAACCTGATCGTACAGGTGACATGGCACATAGGTTGGAAGGTGACTGGGAATATCGTACAAACCAAGTGGTCCAATCACAGGTTAATAAGTGGTAGAGATAAGCCAATGAGAAGTTGTCATGTGGAAGCCTCCCATTGGCCTTTATCGTCATGGTTATGTAAAATTTATGGATTCAATGGGGGTCGAACCTGCGAACTCCGTAAGCCTTACCAAAGCCTTCACTACCATCGCACCACACTATAGTTACTTAGCCATACATGTTGTTGATTATATTTAAGCTTGTATAAAGGTTTAATTGGTGGAAAAAAGGGCTGAGGGCCTAATACCCCGACCCATAGCTCGTGATCATGTAATATACCATATGACAACAACCGTCCATGTAATCCGCGCAATATGGGGTTTTTTTAAACTTATGCTATATATATTGCTCTGAAAACTATTCCATAACCACCGCATATTTTATAAAAAAATACTATGTATAGTATGGTCAACAGTGTTCGAACCCACGACCTACTATACAATAACCAAATGACTTAACCAATTGCACTAAGGATGCATGTTGGTTACGACAACTGCCTAAATCTTATTTAATGCTAATCGTGGATTTCAGAGAGTGGTTAAGGGAGTTTGTGCCCTATTTAATGGTACACAGATCGAGAATTGTACACACACATTGATTGATGCAGAGTTATGTCTCAAAGTGTGTGCCTAAGGGTACAAGGACTTTGAGTCTACACCGTAAAGCATGTCAAGAGGTCCCTTGACGAAATTTCAAGAAATTTATACTCATTTTTCATGATTTTTCACAAGGAATCCAATAGTGCATTCCATTTTTGCATTTCAACAACATGTAAAAAGGTCTTTGTAAAACATGAGCATTTGAGAATTAATAAAGAGGTCTGTATTGGAAGTGGACCTTGTAGAAATTTCAATACAAATTAAGTATTTCTTGTGATTCTCCTAATCTAACAATTATACGTCACTGTTAAATACAAAATCGCTTCTACTATTATTCTTGCGGAAAATTAAACCACGATCACAACCACAATCACAAAGTGAAATATCAAGAAGACATAACACAAAAGTTTTACTTGGAAAGCGTAAAGCTAAAAACCCCACTATCATATATTATGTATATCATGAATCATGAAAAAATCTCATACAAAACTCTAATCCAAGAGCTCTCAGTACAATACAATCGTTTCACACTGTCATACACAAATCAACAAATACATGTGCCAATTCCTGTGTCCAGACAGCTTGCCTCCTCTGCACAATCTCTGCAAATCGAATTCTCACAATTGGAATTACAATTGCCTAGTTTGCACATGCTCATCAGCATATCCACTGCATGTGTGATCAAATCACAATTGATAGCCAAATTGTCCCTTTCACCTGTTATCTCAACTGGGCCTCCACTGGATCTGAAATGCATGTAGTTAACCATGGCAAATCTTCAGTTTCATGTGAGTTCACTGATTTAGTGCCTTCGTCAGAATGTCTGCATCCTGATCTTCCATAGGAATGTATTGAAACAACATGATCTTCCATTGCACACAATATCTGAGATGATGATACTAGATATCTATATGCTTATATCTGTCATGAAACACAGGATTAATCAAGAGTTTAATGCAACTCTGATTATCACAATAAATCACTGTCGGATCTAAATGAGAACCAAACAAACCAACCAAGATCTTTATCATCCAGATAGTCTCACATGTAGTTTGACTCGCTGCCATGTATTCCGCTTCCGCTGAACTAAGTGCCGCGGATCTCTGTTTCCTGCTGTACCAAGAAACAACTTTAGATTCGATACTAAAGATCCCCCCTGATGTGCTCTTTCTGTCCGTTGGGCTTCTTGCCCAATCTGCATCCGTGAAGCCATGCAACTTCACCTCATCTGTCTGTCTGTACCATAATCCATACTCAGATGTGCCCTTCAGATATCTCAGGACATGCTTACCCGCCTTCCAGAAGAGTTTGGTAGGCTTAACCATCGCTTGACTTAGCTGGTTAACCGCGTAGAAAATGTCTGGTCTCGTGTTCACTAAATACATTAGCAAACCCACTAACTGTCAAAAGACAGTAGCATCCACTACTTCTCCAGAAGTAGCATCCTCTTTCCTCCAGTTTCCTGGAAGAGGAGTATCCATGGGTTTGCAACCCTCCATGTGAAACTTACCCAGTATCTCTCTTGCATACTTTCCTTGAGACACAAAAAGTTCACCATCTCGCTGCCATATTTCCAATCCAAGGAAATAATGAAGAAGGCCCATATCCTTCATCTCGAAATCCTTTGCAAGGTCATCCTTTCATGAGTGTATCATCTGCTCATCACCAGTCAGTATTAAATCATCAACATAAAACACAATGATTAAAAGATTACCCTCCACCACAATTTGGTATAGGTTTGCATCTGCTTCACTTTTGGTGAAGCCCAATCCAATGAAATAGCTGTCTATCCGAGTGTACCAAGCACGGGGTGCTTGCTTCAGCCCTATAGTGCTCTCTTGAGCTTGCACACATGCGACTCTCTGTCAAAGGTCTCAAAACCTTCTGGCTATTCAATGTACACTTCTACCTCAATGATCCCGTTGAGGAATGTAGTTTTTACATCCATCTAATGAATGCGCCAGCCCATCTGCACTGAGAGTGCAAGGATGGATCTTATGGAAGAGTACCTTGTGACAGGTGCAAAGGTCTCATCATAATCTATCCCCTTGATCTGTGAGAAGCGTCGAGCCACAAACTCGACCTTCTATTTCTCCACACTCCCATCAACAACTTGCTTTACCTTGTAGATCCATCTCGAACCTACCATTGATTTGTCGACCAGTCTTGGGACAATTTCCCATGCACTGTTTTTGACAATGGAGTCATACTCCTATACCATAGCATTAACCCAAGTGGGGTCCTACACTGCTTCCTGAAAGGAATATGGTTAAGTCAAAATACATTTTCTCATGAGAGCCATGTATCCAACAAATTGATTAGGAGACTATCTATGTTTGCACTGTGAAGTAGGGGCTCCTACATTCTGTGCAACATCTAGTCTCAATATTTCAGCTTTCCTAATGCGCTTTCTGCCATTTCTGGTGGATGGCTCTGCTTGAGTGGTTTCCTCCACTCCATGAACCTCTTCATGTGGCTGATCCACATCTTGAGACTCATCTTTGGGAACCAACAGTTCCACTTCTGCATGCAAGTCTAGTTCCCTCTCAAGAGACAACTGCATGGCTTTCCCCTCATCTAATTTGATATCCCATCGCATAACAGTCATCTTATTGTTCAACAAATACACACGATAATTATGGGGTGTTTCTGTGTACCCCACAAATATCCCAACTTCAGCAGTCGGTTCCAGCTTCTTCCTGGAATCCTTGGTCACATGCACATAAACAGATGAGCCAAAAATTTTAAAATGAGAATCATTAGGTTTCTTACCAGTAAAAGCTTCTTCAGGTGTACTCATGCCAAGTAGTCTATGAGGACAACAGTTCTGCACATAAACCGCAGTATTGCATGCTTCTGCCCACAAATGCATTGGTAGGCCTTGATCATGCAACATCGCTCGTGTTGCACCCACGATCGTTCTGTTCTTTCTCTCCACGACCCCATTTTGTTGTGGGTTATGAGGCGCTATGAGTTCTCTTCGAATTCCTTCTCTGTTGCAGAAGTCTTTGAATTCGTTAGAGATGTATTCTCCACCATTATCACTCCTTAGATCCTTCACTTGCTTCCGCGACTCTTTCTCTACCAATGCTTTAAACTCACAGAACTTTGAGAATGTTTGATCCTTATTCTGCATGAAGAATATCCAACATTTACGAGAAAAGTCATCAACAAAAATAACATAATACCTATGTTTTGCTGTTGAAGCAACCGAGAATGGTCCACACACGTCTGTGTGAATTCTCTCCAGGATCACCGAAGCATGGTTGTCCTTTTCATGAAAGGTGGACTTTACATACTTCCCTAGGGTGCACCCCTTGCACTGATCTAACTGAGCAAGTGTTCCCCTTGGAAGTCCAGTAGATATTTGTTGCATGATCTTCAAGGCTCCATGATGAAGATGGCCCAATCGCCTGTGACATAATTCGCCCTCATCCCGGCTCACCACTTTTTCTTCCTTGCCTATCATGGCACTGCAACCATCTACCTCCAGCATGTAGAGATTCTTAACTCGAATCCCTATCTTCTTGACTTGACCTGTTGCCTTATGTCCTAGGTAGGCTTTTCCACTGCTAAAAACAACATCATAGCCTCTGTCCTCCAACATTGCGACTGAGACCAA
>ML785746.1:245541-256553 GCA_009831015.1 Picea engelmannii
ATATGATGTCATATTTAGTGTGAATATCATATATGTAGTGTTCAATAGTGTTGACCATGGGAAACTCATAAAACCCTAGTTAGTTATTGTTTACCTTTAAGCATTATGGAGTAAAATCAATAATAAATAATGAAAATTATAAATAACTAAAAAACAATTTATGGTATTTAAGCATTGAATAGTTGTGAAGCATTTTTTTCTGATAAAATTTTTAGTTACATATGGGTGAGTGCATGAAGTTGGTGGATAAAAAAATGGAAAGGGGGTTAGCAAGAACATGCACTTGCATGAATGTGTGCACGCTCTTAGAAACGTGCTTGCGTTCCTAATCCTATAGGTTTGGCAATGCATGAACCTCCAACAAGATTACCACGTAGGTTCGTCGGTAGGAACGCACACATATTCTTAGGAATGCATGCACATTCCTAATAGGAATGCATGCAATTTCTTAACAAGAACGTGCACACATTCTTGCTATGCCATTTTTTTCTTAGACTTTCATTAGTTTCATTAACATTAGATTTACCATAGCATTTTTATCTTCTTTTAACATTCAATAGTCATATACTAAAATATATAAGAAACTAATAATAAGAACAATAGGAAACAAGTATTTGTCTTGGGAAAACCCCAAACTCAGGGAGAAAACCCAACCAACGTTTCTTAGAGAGAATACACCAATACAAACATGAACATGCTCTAATCACAAAAGAAAACCAACAATGAAGAACCGAATACTTATCTATTCTTCTTTTCAAACCATAGAGAGGGTAGACAACTGAGTCACCCCAGAACTAGCGCAAGATAGGCGCATCACTAGCGCATCACAGAATTGGCACAAGTGGTAACTGCAATTGCAGTTTCTACTGCAATTGCAACTGCTACTGTAACTGCAATTGGCACAAAGAAACTAGGAAAAACACACAAACTTAGCACAAATCTTCTAGAGGTAGTGCACAAGAGAGATCACCAAGAACCACCAAGAATATATTTACCCAAGTGGGGTGCACTCTCCAAGAGAACCAGAAACTAGAAACAACGAAACTACAGTTGCAGATAAAGCTGCAACTGCATAGTGCACATTGCAGAAGGAGAACTATGTGGTTGTACAAATGAACTCACCCAGAATTGTATTTATACTAATCTAGGTGTTTTTCTAGGGCCAACTTCTTATTATGGGTCTTTATTATTTATCTGGTTCGTCTTCTCTTCCTAGAAATTATATTTCCACTTTATTATTATTTCCTGTGGGCCAACTTCTCTTCTGCAGTATTCTATTTTACTTTATTCTTTTCCGAGGTGTTCTTCAACTATTCAATGGTCTTCCTTTGAAATATTGGAATCTTTTTCTTCTCTAAGAAAATTTGTCCAGGAGGAAAATACCTCCCGTGGCTACCAAAACATCAACACTCCCTCTTATCTAGGGAGGTATCTTTCCATGATGTCATCATCTGGTAGTCCACTGACTACTTTGCAATCAACTAGTAGCACATAGATACTACCATGCCATCAATAGCTCGAATCATCCACCAAAGTCTCTATGATTATGCTGCAATCAACCAGTAGAAAATAAATACTTCCAAGCGGTCTACTAGTATTCATGGAAATCATATAGTAGCACACAACTACTACAATTCCATCCAATCTGTTGCCAAGCCATAGTAGTACACAACTACTTTCTAGTGATACACAATCATTTCTAGTGGTACACGATCACCGTAGCAGTACACAACTACTTTCCAGTGATACAAAATCACTACCAGTGGAACACATCCACCATAGTAGCACACAACTATTGTTGATTGATACACAATCACTACCAGTGTAACACATCCACCGTAGTAGCACACAACTACTATCAAATGATACACAATAACTTCCAATTGAACACATCCACCGTAGTAGCACATAGATATTTTCCAGTGACACACAATCACTACTAGTGGAACACATCCATCGTAGTAGCACACAACTATTGTCCAGTGATACACAATCACTGCCAATGGAACACATCCACCCTAGTATCACACAACTATTTTCCAGTGATACAAAATCACTTCCAGTGGAACATATCCACCATAGTAGCACACAACTATTGTCGAGAGACACACAGTCTATGCCATAGTCTCACAACTATGCATGTGATGTTTCTTCTCTCATTGATTCTAGTAATGCATTACCCCCTCAGTCACCTCACATGACTGATCTAGGGAACCCTTGGCCAGAGGGGTTATCCAACATGAGGAGAAACAACACACCTCCCTCTCAACGAGGGTGCAAATTATTCATTACGCCAAGTTTTTCTCTGAAGTACTCATACTTCACTCTAGACAGAGGCTTGGTGAGAATGTTCACTATTTGCTCATCTGTGGATATGTACCGGAGATGAGCTCCACATCTCCTCTCTGCACCATGTTTTAGATGTAATGGTATTTGATCTCTATATGCTTCACACAACTTTGATTACCACAATATATCAAATTTGGTTCCAACTTTAGATAAAATATCCTCGCAAGCAACTTCTGAGGCCAAACTGCTTCATGGCTTGCAACACTGGCTGCTATATACTATGCCTCTGTTGTACTGAGTTCCACTGAATTCTGAAGAAACATCCTGATGTGATTTTCTGGTCCACTACACTCCCTACCCAGTCAGAGTTTCTAGAACCTTGCATATTCACATATCCATCTGAGACATATCTCAATCCATATCTAACCGTACCATATACGTACCTCAACACATGTTTTGCTTCTATCCAGTGTATATGTCTAGTCTCAACCATGTATTGACTCAAATTGCTCACTGCAAAACATATGTCTAGCTTGGTGTTAACCAGGTACAACAAGGATTTGATCAATTGTCTGTACATCATGGGATCCACCAAATCTGAAGATGAACCACTCAATAGCTTCATATTCGTGACAATAGGTGTAGCCATGGAATTACAGTCCATCATCCTGAATCTCTACAGGATCTCAACAACATATTTTCCTTGGATAAGGAAAATATCATCTCTGTCACACCTATAATCCCAACAAATACGTATCCTTCATTTCAAACTCTGAAGTGAATTCCCTCTTACACTCATCTGTGAGCTTCTCATCCCCTTTAAGAAACAGTTCATCCAATATCAAGGGGTAACCATCCCCAATCTCATCAAAATAATTGTTTGGCATATCCTGCCTCGAGTGTCTTCTTAATCTTGTACAAATATTTCTTCAATATACAGACATGAAACTCCTTCTCATGTATCGCGTGGCTACTCTATGTACACTTTTTTTGGGTACTGGAGCAAGTGTATCATCATAGTCTTCTCCCTCTTGCTAGAAGAATCCTCTAGCCACAAATATAGCTTTGTACATATCTATGCTTCGATCTGCAACATGCTTGATTTTGTAGATCAACTTGGAAGTCACCATTGACTTCCCTTATGGTCTCGAAACCAAGGAAAACTATATATCCCAGTCCTTCTGACTAGCTTCCTCCTTTGTCACTAAAAAATTTGAATCCTCCCTAGAGGTCTCAAATCTCCTCGAAGCCTCTGAAGATTCGATATAACATCCTCAACTCATTGCACTCATTTTTTAGTCCTAGAAGATGTCTCCCTCTCCCATTTGAACTTGAGGAAGAATACTTTCTGAATGAAAGTATCTAAGCCATTGAATCTCTCTGATATCAGGCTCACTCTGATTATGCATGCTCAATTGGAAGCTTGACCCCATCTGAGTCTATATAATCTCTAGAGTCATCTTCTCCCTCTACATGTGTTGACCATCAAGAACCACCAAGAATATATTTACCCAAGTGGGGTGTACTCTCCAAGAGAACCATAAACTAGAAACAACAAAACTACAGTTGCAAATAAAGCTGCAACTGTATAGTGTGCATTGCAGAAGGAGAACTATGTGGTTGTGCAAATGAACTCACCCAGAATTGCATTTATACTAATCTGGGTGCCTTTCTAGGGCCAACTTCTTATTATGGGTCTTTATTATTTATGTGGTTCGTCTTCTCTTCCTAGAAATTGTATTTCCACTTTATTATTATTTCTTGAGGTCCAACTTCTCTTTTGTGGTATTCTATTTTACTTTATTCTTTTCCGAGGTGTTCTTCAACTATTCAATGGTCTTCCTTTGAATTATTGGGATCTTTTTCTTCTCTAAGAAAATTTGTCCAGGAGGAAAATACCTCCCGTGGCTACCAAAACATCAACACTCCCTCTTATCTAGGGAGGTATCTTTCCATGATGTCTTCATTTGGTAGTCCACTGACTACTCTGCAATCAACTAGTAGCACATAGATACTACCATGCCATCAGTAGCTCGAATCATCCACCAAAGTCTCTATGAATATGCTGTAATCAACCAATAGAAAATAAATACTTCCAAGCAGTCTGCTAGTATTCATGGAAATCATATAGTAGCACACAACTACTACAATTCCATCCAATCTACTGCCAAGCCATAGTAGTACAAAACTACTTTCTAGTGATACAAAATCATTTCCAGTGGTACACGATCACCGTAGTAGCACACAACTACTTTTCAGTGATACACAATCACTACCAGTGGAACACATCCACCATAGTAGCACACAACTATTGTTAATTGATACACAATCACTACCAGTGGAACACATCCACCATAGTAGCACACAACTACTATCCAATGATACACAATAATTTCCAGTTGAACACATCCACTGTAGTAGTACACAGATATTTTCCAGTGACACACAATCACTACTAGTGGAACACATCCATTGTAGTAGCACACAACTATTGTCCAGTGATACACAATCACTGCTAGTGGAACACATCCACTGTAGTATCACACAACTATTGTCCAATGATACAAAATCACTTCCAATGGAACATATCCACCATAGTATCACACAACTATTGTTGAGAGACACACAGTCTATGCCATAGTCTCACGACTATGCATGTGATGTTTCTTCTCTCATTGATTCCACTAGTGCATTACCCCCTCAATCACCTCACATGACTGATCTAGGGAACCCTTGGCCAGAGGGGTTATACAACTTGAGGAGAAACAACACACCTCCCTCTCAACGAGGGTGGAAATTATTCATTACGCCAAGTTTTTCTCTGAAGTACTCATACTTCACTCTAGACAGAGGCTTGGTGAGAATGTTCACTATTTGCTCATTTGTGGATATGTATCGTAGATGATCTCCTCAGCTCCTCTCTGCACCATGTCTTAGATGTAATGGTATTTGATCTCTATATGCTTCACACAACTTTGATTATCACAATATATCAAATTTGGTTCCAACTTTAGATAAAATAACCTCGCAAGCAACTTTTGAGGCCAAACTGCTTCATGGCTTGCAACACTAGCTACTATATACTATGCCTCTGTTGTACTGAGTTCCACTGAAGTCTGAAGAAACATCCTGATGTGATTTTCCAGTCCACTACACTCCCTACCCAGTCAGAGTTTCTATAACCTTTCATCTTCACATATCCATCTGAGACATATCTCAATCCATATCCAACCGTACCATATAGGTACCTCAACACATGTTTTGCTTCTATCGAGTGTACATGTCTAGTCTCAACCATGTATTGACTCAAATTGCTCACTGCAAAACATATATCTAGCCTGGTGTTAACCAGGTACATCAAGGATCTGATCAATTGTCTGTACATCATGGGATCCACCAAATCTGAAGATGAATCATTCAATAGCTTCATATTCGTGACAATAGGTGTATCCATGGACTTACAGTCCATCATCCCGAATCTCTATAGGATCTCAACAACATATTTTCCTTGGATAAGGAAAATATCATCTCTTTCACACCTATAATCCCAACAAATATGTATCCTTCATTTCAAACTCTGAAGTGAGTTCCCTCTTACACCCATCTGTGAGCTTCTCATCCCCTTTAAGAAACAGTTAATCCAATATCAAGGGGTAACCATCCCCAAGCTCATCAAAATAATTGTCTGGCATATCCTGCCTCGAGTGTCTTCTTAATCTTGTACAAATATTTCTTCAATATACATACATGAGACTCCTTCTCATGTATCTTGTGGCTACTCTATGTACACTTTTTTTGGGTACTGGAGCAAGTGTCTCATCATAGTCTTCTCCCTGTTTCTAGGAGAATCCTCTAGCCACAAATATAGCTTTGTACATATCTATGCTTCGATATGAAACATGCTTTATTTTGTAGATCAACTTGGAAGTCACCATTGACTTCCCTTATGGTCTCGAAACCAAGGAAAAATCTATATCCCAGTCCTTATGACTGGCTTCCTCCTCTATCACTAAAAAAATTGAATCCTCCTTGGAGGTCTCATATCTCTTCGAAGCCCTTGAAGATTCGATATAGAATCCTTGACTCATTGCACTCATTTTTCATTCCTAGAAGACGTCTCCCTCTCCCATTTGAACTTGAGGAAGAATACTTTCTGAATGAAAGTATCTAAGCCATTGAATCTCTCTGAGATCAGGCTCACTCTGATTATGCATGCTCTCTCAGAATCTTGACCCCATCTGAGTCTATATAATCTCTAGAGTCATCTTCTCCCTCTACATGTGTTGACCTCCTTTGAAGTTTGATCTCCTATGAAATATCCTAGGGAGGTCGCTCCTCCCTACTAGATCATGAGGGATGAATCCCTATGAAATCTAGTTCCTTCTGAGCTAGTACTTGATGGGTCTGCCTGCCTCACCACAGGTGGATCCATCTGATCCTATTCATGATATGGATTATCAATGCCATATATATATATCCCCTTGGCATCCTACAAAGTATCACATGACAATGTTGATCTCTTCCTGGTCACTGCAACGATTCTGGGTAGGCCTTTCTGGCTCTATTGAGTCTTCCCGGTGATCTTAAGAGTGATCAACTAAAATATTTATGAGATAGAATAGAGAATTGAATTCCTTACAATGAATATCCATATCATATAATTTGTATCTCGCAAAAGTACCCTTCTTGTCAGAAGGTTCTGACTTCATCCTCTTTTCCTTCATTACATGGATGTGTATGGTCATGTACACAACTCTATGTCTGAATAGTTTGTTCCATGTCTCATCTAGAGACCATCTAATATGTTTCCTCCTGCGACTGTCATTATATATCCCTTTCATATCTATCACTTGTGATCTTCCCAGAACAAGAGAAACAACAAGGAAAAACAACATACAAGAATAATACTCTTATAATAAGAACAATAATAAAAACAAGAACGAGAACAATTGTCACAGTAGCTCCTTATCAGAGCTATCACTTGTGAATTTCCTGGAACAAGAGACAAAACAAAAAATAAAATAACAAGAAATAATAAAAACACTCTTCAACACTCTTCTAGTGTTGTGACCAATCATTCCTCCATGGTAACCTTCCCGGAACAAGAAATAAGAACAATAACATCTCCATGGTAACCTCCATGGAATTTACAATATAACCTTCCTGAAACAAGGTCAACAACCAAGAACGTGTCCTAGAGGAGATCAATTTATCTTGTAAACAAGTGCATAATTAATAATGAACAATGAGATTTTACTTAATGATCATAGTACCAACAATATTCAAGTGCTACTAAACATTTGATGACAATAGTAGTAATAGAACTCTAAAGACTGTTATTCTAATTACACCACTTACTTAGGTTGTAGTAGTATAAAATATCAAACCTGATATGCAAACTTGGAGTCTATTTTTTGTTGTCCCATTTGATTTGTAATATACTGTAGGAGACATTCACATTACTGCCTCCAACTCTTGGGATTCCTCTGAGTGCACCAGATCTAAGATCCCTTTGGATCTACTATCACTGCTTGAATAAATGTCCTTTTTTCAAGTGTACGTATCATGCAAACACCCTCATATTATATACAAGAACACAATCCATATTTGTCTTCTAATATGAGACATTACATTAATAACAAAATATTAGAAATCTGAAATAGAAGGTACAATGTCTAGGAAAATGTCAACAAGCCTAAAACCCTAAAAATTCAATTTTGACAGAAAGTCAATCTAAGAAGTGCAATAGGTGCACTAGAGTAGGGCAAGTTGATCAGTGGTGTATTTTTTCCCAATCGAATTTATAACAAGTTCTCAACGATCTTGATAAAAAAATGTTGTAGTGGAAAATCTCAGCAATGTGGCAAATCTCACGATCTTCCTTCCAGCGATTAAATTGTTCTAAAGGAAACTTGCTATGACACTATGTTATAATTTCATTATTTTCATTAACACTAGATTTACCACAACATTTTTATCTTATTTTAACATTCAATAATCATATAATGAAATATATAAGAAAAAAATAAACAAGCACAAGAGGACAAACAAATTTATCCTAGGAAAACCCCAAACTTGGGGAAAAACCCAACCAACGTTTCTTAGAGAGAATATTCCAATACAACCATGAACATGCTCTAATCACAAGAGAAAACCAATAATGAAAACCAAATACTTATATCTTCTTCTTGTCAAACCCTAGCGAGCGTAGAAAACTAAGTCACCACAGAACTGGCGCAAGATAGGCACATCACTAGCACACCACAAAACTGGCAGAATTGATAACTACAGCTGAGGTTTCCACTACAACTGCAACTACTAATGTAACTACAATTTCTACTGCAACTACTAATGTAACTACAATTTCTACTGCAACTAAAACTGCAACTAGCATGAAGCAACTGGGAAGCACCATACAACCTTAGTGCAACTCTTCCAGAGGTAGAGCACAAGAGAGATCAACAAGAACCACCAAGAATATCCTTCCCCAAGTGGGGTGCACTCTCCAAGAGAACCAGACTTGTATTTATACTAATCAGCTGCAACTTCCTAGTTCACACTACAGAAGGAGAAATATGTGTCTATACAAATGAACTCACCCAGACTTGTATTTATACTAATCTGGGTTCCTTTCTGGAGTCGACTTCTTATTCTTGGTTTTTATTATTTCTGTGGGATGACTTCTCTTCTTGGAAATTATATTTTCACTTTATTATTATTTCCTGTGGGTCAACTTCTCTTATGTGGTCTTCTATTTTACTTTGTTCATTTCTGGGGTGCTCTTCAAGTGTTTAGTGGTCTTCCTTTGACTTCTTAGAATCTTCTTCTTCTCTAAGAAAAGTTGTCCAAGAGGAAAATACCTCTCGCAGCTACCAAAACATCAACATTTTTTAAGGACTCCATGCACGTTTTGCGCTCATTTTCATAGCACACCTCACGAATTTACTTCATTGAACAAGAAAAACCACAGTCCAAGTAAAGGAGCAAATCCCAGGATCTTGCCACTATGTCCATCACAATAAAGGTATGATTGATTTGTTTTCATTTCCTTTCTTGGTTTTGCAAAAATAAAAAAATTAGACACAGGTTATGTATGTAAATCCAAATGGCATTGAAAACTTATTAGCAGGGTTCACTCCACATAATTAATACTTGAATGTAAATCTCTCAACAATTCACCAATATTGTATAAGTTTTTTTCAATTTCATTATAAAGATAACACATAGCTTTTCTTTTTTTTACACAAAATTGTGTTAATAATTTTGTTGGGATAAAATAACATTGTTATTTGTAATACCTTAGTCATAATTCCACGTATTAAATTTTCTTAATAAATTGCAGCAACGTATATTACAAAATGAAACCTGGTGACAATGTAAATCGCCCACCAGTAGGCCAAGGAGAGAAAAACCCCAACCCACCACAACCACTCAATCTAAACACTGAAATTGATGAGGGGTTGGATGCATTAAGAAAACTTGTATATCAGTTAAGGGGCATCAGAGAACCAAGCAGAGTGTCCTTGGATAATTCTTTGTGCATCATTGTGAGGTCCATTTCAAGTGCACAAGATGAATTGACTTATATTTCTAAGTATAGGGAAAGGATGTTTGAGTACTACAACACTGTATTGGATAGAAACCAAGTCAGAGGCTTGGCTATTTCAAAACAATAACTATTGTCTATTTTTAGGGATCCTCGAAATGGACAAGAACTACCTTTGACCAAAAAACACATTTGTATTAACTAGTGTATCCATCCATGGATTGGTCAAAACTAGATGGATAGGTGGTATATGTTTTATGATAAACCTCCTTGTGATAATAGGGAAGTTCCCTTATATTGTTTGAGAAAATTATGGGCGAAATTTATTTTGGGTCACCATGTCAACTTCTTTGACATGGGCAAGTTCCAGGGGGTGGGTCAAGGGTCTGCATATGACCAAGAGCATACCAGGTGTGATCCCATGTTAGGTCCTCGTCCCCCCAGGTGAAGGCCTGACCCCCCTTCCCAACATCCTTCTGTTGTAGAGATCTTGCAGTAGGTACAATGAGTTATTTCATCATTTACCCAGATCCTAGTGCAACATGGAAACTTTGTTGCATTGTCTTGGCAGGAGGTGACTATCAATGACATTTATAGAGGTGTCAGAGCTTCACCCCGCACAAAAACGTTTAGTGAGGAGAGGGCACATGTACATAGTAGTTGTCCATGTGAACCTCACAGATGCTCGAGCTACGTGAAGACCTGTTATGGGCCTTTGCAGACCAATGGACAATATAGCTTCATGGAGGAGGTTAGTATCTTAACCATGACTATGTTATTAATTGTTATATATTTGTTTTGTATTTTATGTTTTTATATTGATATTGTATTGTATGTTGTTTTGTAGTTGTTACTTCCATGTAGTAGACCCTCTATGCCCATGGATGCATCAGTTCCTATCTCCATGACTAATGCAACAATAGAGGCAACTTGCTCATTGGGTGTAGTCCATACACAGGTATGTGTCACATTTGATAAATTCACCATAGTCATTTCTTTATTTTATGGCATGTGTTTCTATAGGATGTGGGAGCAAGCGATGTCGGGGAATGTCCATTCGGGATGGACAAGTCACCTGCATCACAAGTATCATGTGTAGAGTTAATTATTGTTTAAATCTAAAATTTGTTGTGTTTATGTTTTTTAATTTTACTATTTGGTACTAATAGTTCAATAT
>ML785746.1:256603-268478 GCA_009831015.1 Picea engelmannii
ACAAGTCACCTGCATCACAAGTATCATGTGTAGAGTTAATTATTGTTTAAATCTAAAATTTGTTGTGTTTATGTTTTTTAATTTTACTATTTGGTACTAATAGTTCAATATTATTAAGATGTATATAGGTTGCAGACATATTCACTAGTTACAGTACTATTGCACTCCAAGGGAGTTCTCATCACTTGTACAACCCACGAGGGTCCATCTCTGTCCACCCCCAACATCTGTTTTTTTCCATGCATCACCAGTGGATTCACCCATAGGCCACTCATATGCACCACCTTTTCCATCGCATCCATCCACAGTGGATGCACTAGTATGCCACCCACCTCCACCACCATTTCCATCAGCCCCATCCACCAAGGCTTCCACAATAGAGGTTTATCAAAGAAGGTTGTATAGTTAAGTGCTCCACTTGCTAGTGACTCTCCATCGACGCCCAAGATATTCATGGTGAGATAATGTGTTGATGATATTTTTTTGTGTATCGTGAATTTTATTTTACCCATATTTGTTTAATTTTCTATTTTTGATCCTTGTAACTGACATAGGGTGGCATCGCTGAGAGACTGGGGTCGCGGAGGAGGGTAACACCCTCATGATTATCAATAGCATATGCGGTGATTTGTCTAAGGTTAAATTACAAAGTATCATTTTGTATGTCTTTTAGTTCATTGAGGATAAAAACTTATAAAAGTGTGTTTTCTTTGTGCAATCTCTGGAGTGACGAAGCATGCCCAGGCCTTGAACCACTCGAGCTGCTTCCTCAAGCAAGAGAAGTAAGATAGATTTTTAGGATGTTCTTGAGGGTGGAAATGGTCAATTATTGACCAATTACTGTCATTATGTATATAGGCCACCATATGGTTGTTTTCCATGTTAGGGCACTTGTTGTCATTTTGTATATTGTGCATGAAGTGTCATTTTGTAAAAAAAGTACAATTTAGACGATGTTGAATATATATATTGGTTTTTTTTCATGACACATTTTTTATGTTCATCTCATTGTTTCTTCATTTTTTGTTGATGAATATATGAATTTTATGTGTATGAATGTATGATTTTTTTCTAAAGTGATTATAAATACTTGCGTTATAGATTACTGAATCTATGATGGTGAAAAAAATTACTAAGTGTAATATCCATAAGCAATTAATGGTTCTCATTACCAAAATTTATGGTTAAGGCATACATTTCCTTCAACATTGGTAAAGTTAAACTGATTGGCAATGCACTGGACACACTTGGGTGCACTTTTTGGATGCAAATGGTCAATGGAAAAGGAACCAAAGCACTCAAAGTTTATGAATGACACTTGAGTCCACCTTAAAGTACTACTTTCAAGGAAATTATCATATACAAAATATGATGCCTCAAAATAACAAAAACATCATCATCATCATCATCATCATCATATATATAACCAAAGCACTCAAAGTTTATGGATGACACTTGAGTCCACCTTAAAGTACTACTTTCAAGGCAATTATCATATACAAAATAGGATGCCTAAAAATAGCTAAAACGTCATCATCATATATATATATATATATATTTATCTGATGATGATGTTTTAGTTATTTTGAGGCATCCTATTTTGTATATGATAATTGCCTTGAAAGTAGTACTTTAAGGTGGACTCGAGTGTCATCTTAGTAACTTAACTTAGTAAAAAAAAATATTTGAAAATTGTAAGCGAACAAACTTAGAAGATCAAGTCCATGAATAATAAATATATTAATTTTCAAACTTTACAGTTAGTAGTGAGAATTCTTGATCTTTTAAATTGTTTTTTTTTAAAGGAAAAATAAACTCGAGTTCATGAGCCATAAATATATTATTTTTCTATATATAGTACTAGTTACTTGACTTAAAGACCTCGAAACTAGTAAAATTTAACAAAACATTTAATTAGTAGTATACACTAAAGAAATTTTGAGGAAACAAATGTGACTTACCTAAATGGTGTTGACAACCATACTAAAGGCAAGAAATAACACACATATGGGTAGTGCATGAAGCTCCAAAATTCAACATTTCAATTTTCATGTTTAAACAAATAACATAACTATGATCATTATAAACATATAACAATAAAAATAATATCCCCCAACACATAAATAGGTCCAAATGTATTGTAAGAACCTAGTTTAACAAAGCCTAAAAAAATTTGTAAGTTTAAACATTAACATTATTCAGCATAAGAAATAAGCAATTTCATTCAGCATTTCGACGTATAAGTAATAAGCAATTTCAATATTCAGCATATAAGCAACAAAAATTTAAGTTTATCCTTCCATTTATTACCTTATCCCTCCACTCAATGCTTCATCCCCCTGCATACGTAAAGTTTTATAATAAATAAATAAAATTTATTAAGCTCTTAATTCATTACCCTAACCTTTAATGAGTTAATTAATTAATTAATTAATTAATCAACATATATAAACAATTAATAATTAATTAATTAATATTATTAATAAATAATCATTGTTTAACTAAAATATATTAGGACAATTAATTATTTAATTGACTATACTTGATAAACCCTATGTAACTATTTAACTAGGGTTGTTACATACACCCACCCTTCAGGAAACTTCGTCCCGAAGTTAAGGTATTTTATGATACAAGGGAATAAGAATATGGTTCACACATTCATAACAAATAACCGTCATTATTAGTAAGTAAGCCAAGAAACTCATTTGTACTAGTGTACATGCGCAATAAATGCATGTGTAGCTAGTACATACAAGTCTCGTTCATGTACTAATATCAATAACTATCATCTCTATACTAATTTCCATATGCATCCAATCCCTTCAACAAGACTATTCATTTTATAAAACAAAATAAAGCAATCTAATGTTTGTGAAATCCTTTAATTTCAATTATCTAGCTCAACAATGTTATTTAGACAATTGTAATTTAATTACATAATTATGAATATTCATATATATATATATATATGCATTTTCTTTTCAAAAGGAAAAACAATAAATTCCACCATAAGACAAATCTCCATACACTCTCAACTATTTCTACTCATCCTTCCTCCCTAACTTACTTCCATCTTCCATTCCTATCCTTCCTCTATTGGACAATCTTGGAGCGTCAACTATATTGACCTAACTTCAAATAGAACCTGTAAGCAGAAGTGTCACTATCTTGACCAAACTTCCCCAGCAGACAACTGAAATTCATCATCAAACGTCTAGGGGTGCATGAGCTAACATCGTCCTCCCATGACTTCAGGTTTCAGAGGATACACAGTGGGAAATGCCTCCACCTCTCCTAATCATAACTAGGGTCCACACCCTACAATGGAATATACAGTGGCATCGTGTTGCTGGGATTTTTGTCATCGTTTATTTGGTTTTGGGCAGTCTCATCACCTAAAATCCTGCACTGGTCCACATATCATAGAAATGCATCCAAACCAATATAATTTCACATACAAAGATTCATACCATAATGTTTCTCGGCCAGTGGTCATGAAATCCACTTTCATCATCATTATCCCTTGGCTATTTCATAGCCCATAACCTGCAGATTAGCCTGTAACACAACTCATACATTTCTATGCATTATCATCATGTAATTGCATACAACCATCATTTCAATTCGATATCCGTGTACCAACAAATTAATATCAAAGTTTTCAAGTTAGAAATAGATCTCATAATATCCCATAATTCAATTTTGACACCCATTCATAAAACTATTATTTACAAATAGATTTCATCATATCCAACATCATTCTAATAGCATTTAAACCTTCATAGGATTCTCATTCACACAATATATCACATCATATCCATCATCATCAATAACAT
This sequence comes from Picea engelmannii, assembly GCA_009831015.1. Lineage (NCBI taxonomy): Eukaryota > Viridiplantae > Streptophyta > Pinopsida > Pinales > Pinaceae > Picea > Picea engelmannii. Next base: position 260,443 of record ML785746.1, read on the forward strand.
TTAAACATTCATAAAATTTACATTCACATAGTAGATCGCATCATATCCATCATCATCAATAATATATAAACATTCCTAAAGGTTCATACGTCTTAAAAGTTTAAGTGTATAATTTAATAGTTTTACTTTGAATAGAAAATAAAAGTGTAGGCCTCAGGCAATCCTGGTCATCTAGGTCAAAAGGTGGTGTTGCATAGACCCAACCTTTGAGAAACATATTCTCGAGGTGGTAAAAAAAGTGAGGGATAGTATCGTCGTAATGTCTCGGCGTCTTCCCAAGTAGCAGATCCTGGACTATACTTGTCCCATTGGACCTTAACTTGGTCTACCATACGGTTCCTGAGCTGTCAGACTCTACGTTCCAATATGCATAACGGTTCTACCGTGAGAGTTCCCATGTCCGATACCTGCAATTCCTTCTAATTTAGCTTATGTGATTCATCAGCAACATAATGACATAAAACAGATACATGAAAAACATTATGAGTTTTATGCAAGTGGGGTGGCAGTCGAGATGATAGGCAACGGGTCCAATTTTCTCTTGGATTCTGAATGGTCCTATAAATCAAGGTGACAACTTTTTCCCCTTCCCGAACCATATGGTACTCTTGTTAGGCCTGATATGAATGAAAACCTAGTCTCCCACTTCATAACTTCGGTCGGTCCTGTGTGCATCCGCATAACTTTTCTGCTTATCATGTGCTTCCTTTAGTCTCTGCCTAATTTGAATCACCTATTCCTCCATCTCTTGAAGCAATTCCAGCCCAACTATTACTCGGTCTTCTAATCTATCCCAACTCAGCAGCATTCTGCATGGCCTTCCATACAGAGCTTCATAGGGTGGCATTCCGATGGAGCTATGAAAACTGTTATTGTAGGCAAACTCTACCAAAGGTAGGTACTTCTCCCACTAGGTTTGATTATCCATGACATACATCCTAAGCATGTCTTCCATGACCTGATTTACTCTCTTGGTTTTCCCATCTGTTTTAGGATGATAATTTGTGCTTAAGGTCAACTGAGTCCCCAACGAAGACTGCAAACTTTTCCAAAACCTAAAAATGAATCTGGAGTCCCTATCTGAAATGATCTTCTTAGGTATCCCATGCAAATGGATGACCTCACTTACAAACACACGTGCCACATTAGTGACATCATAAGTGTCTCTAACCAGAATAAAATGAGCACTCTTGGTTAACTTATCCACTATCACAAGAATGGCATTGTATCTATGAGATGTGAGCGGCAACCCCACAACAAAATCCATAGAAATGACTTCCCACTTGGACAAAGGAACATCATGTGGTTGTAGGAGACCGTTCAGGTGATGGTGATTGGCTTTCACTTGTTGACACTCTAGGCATTTGGCGATGAAATGGACTACATCGCGCTTCATGCCTACCCAGAAGAAGAGTTTCCTCATGTCTGCATACATCTTCTTCACACCCTGATGCGCACAATAAAGTGCTCTATGGGCTTCCTTCAGTATGATGCTTCGAATATCCCCATCTTCAAGGATGTACATCCTTCCTTGATATCTCAATAGTCCGTCTACTTCCAAACTATATCCTTCATACTTTGGATTTAATTGCCTCCCACTCTGGAGGTTCGAAGTAACCTTTAAATACCAATTGTCTCCTTGGAGTTGCATCAATACATGTTCCCTCATATTGAGTTTTAAGGGTACCAAGGAGAAGACAAGTGGTCTCCTACTCAAGGCATCTATGACCACATTCTCTTTTCCTTCGATATATGAAATACCAAAATCGTACTCACTCATGAACTCACTCCATCGCCTTTTCCTGGCATTAAGATCCCTTAGAGTGAAGAGATGTTTTAAACTTTGATGGTCCATTTTGAGCTCAAAGTTTCGCCCCATAAGATAGTTCCTCCAAAGTTTCAGAGCTAGCATTACAGTTGCCAACTCTAAATAATGAGTAGCGTAAATCTCTTCATGTTTCTTCAACTTCCTTGACGCATAAGCTATCACTCCTCCATCCTGCATTAGCACAGCCCCCAACCCTTGCTTTGAGGCATCCATGCAGACTGTGAAGTCCTTTTCCATATCTGGCACTCGTAGAATTGGTGCACTAGTTAGTAACCTCTTAAGCTCGATGAATGCACTATCACATTCTTCCGTCCATTCATACCTGACCCCCTTGCGCTGCAAAGTGGTGATGGGTTTCGCTATTTTTGAGAATCCTTCCACAAATCTCCGATAATAACCTGCTAGCCCCATGAAGCTTCTCACCTCATGGGCATTTTTTGGCACTGGCCACTCCATAATGGCCTTTACCTTTTTTGGGTCCACAGAGATTCCTTCACTAGAAATGATATGACCTAAATAGTGGATCTCTTTCTGGAAGAAGGAACACTTTGACAACTTCCCATACAATTTGTTCTCTCTAATGTAGGACAACACCACTCGTAAGTGTTCCTCATGTTCTCTTTCGTTTTTGGAATAGATGAGGATGTCATATAGAAATACTTGTACAAAATGGTCTAAGTACTTCCAAAATACGTCATTCACGAGGCTCATGAATACTGCTGGCGCATTGGTCAATCCGAAAGGTACTACGACAAACTCGTAATTCCGAGACTGAGTTCAAAAGGTAGTTTTTGGTATATCGCCTTCCTTAAACCTTAACTAGTGATACCCTGTTCGCAAATCGATCTTTGAGAATACCGCTGCTCCTTTCATTTGATCAAAGAGGTCATCTATTCATGGCATTGGGTACCTATTTTTCACTGTAGCACGGTTCAAGTCCCTATAGTCTATACACAATCATAAGGAACCATCCTTCTTCTTTACAAAAATTACTGGTGCACCCCAAGGTGAGACACTCGACCTTATTATCCCTAAGTCCAGTAACTCTTTCAACTGCATCTTCAATTCACAATGTTCTGGTGCTGTCATCCGATACGGAGTCTTGGAAATTGGTTCTGCACCAGGTTTTAGCTAAATAGTAAAATCAAGCTCCCTCTCAGGAGGTAACCCTGGTAACTCATTCGGAAAAACATCCTTAAATTCTGACAATACCGGGTACTGATCTAAGGAGGGTCCCTTCCTTTCATTCACCGCTTCCACTACCTATAGTCGACACCCTTGCCTCAAGAATCGCTTAACCTTCATAGTTGAGATAAAGTGTAATGACACCCTTCTCCGTACACTGTGGATCTCTACTGGTCTTCCTTCATCGTCGACACAAAGCACCCTTTTTGCGAAACAATATACCAAAGCTCGATGAGCTTCTAATGAATCCATTCCAATGATTAGGTCATATGCCCCGAGAGTAGTGACGTATACCTTCAACCTGGTAGTACACATTCCCAGGTCTACTATACAATTATCAATGCTAGGTCCTACCGCTTGTTTTTCCCTTGAGGTCATCTCGACTTGTTTAAAGCCATCATGCTTGTAGGCTACCAACAGACTCTTTTCTAATGCAGGTGGTGAAATGAAACTATCTGTCGCACCAAAATCAAATAAAATCTTAACATTGATATGATTTAGCATACTTGATGACTCCACCATCGTGGATTGATGTTCGGCCTGGCGATTATTAACCACTGCGTAAATCTGGTGGCTGCTACTTGCCCTTCCCATCGGGGCCTTTCCTTCTCTATGCACAAATACTGATTGTAACTCTGGGCAGTCACGCTGGTAGTGGGGTCCTCCGCACCCCCAACAGGTAACACGGGATTGAACCTGCACACTATTATGTGACTGTCTCTGAAATGAGTTCCTTCCCCTAGAACCCCTGCCCCTACTAGCTACTCCCTGATAAGGTCGTAGACCTGCCTACATCGTTGGTGATGAACGAGATGTTGCACTCGCTGCCATTGAAATCCATGCGACTACTGTCCTTGGTGTGACTCTGTTACCATATGGAGGTGGCCTTGAGCCCCATCCCCTGGGAAATGTCCTAGGGGCCTTCCCCACGAATCCAAGATAATGCAGAAAGGTTGGTCTCGTACCTCTAGTTAAGTTCATGTGTTCCTCCACATAATGCGCTTTTTCCATAGCTTCTGCTACTGAAGACGGTTTCCACATCCGCACCATAGCCCTTATCTTAGGGTTTAACCCATAGACAAAGAGTTCTGCTTATCGTTGGTCATTATCCATATATGAAACATATTTGACCAATTCCATAAACCTAATCTCATATTCTTCTATAGTTTTGTTTCCCTGTACTAGAGCATGAAACACTCCTACCTGTTGTTCCTTATAGTAAGTTGGCAGATATTTCCTTCGGAACCTCTCCTTGAAAAGTCCTCAAGATACAGTGTCTGGGGTAATATGCAGTTGCCTTTCTAGGTTGCCCCACCAGTTCAAGGCACTATCTCTCAATTGAAAAATTGCTATTTTCGCCTTTGAGGTGGATGCATAGTGCCTTAAGGCAAAACACCTTGTCATGCCTTCCAACCATGCTTCTACGCGTTCACTGGCGCGACCCCCGAAAAACTCTAGAAGTTTGATCTTCTGCAGTTCTCTAGTGATGTCTTCAGGTGGAGGTCCTCCCCCTAAATCCCTCGATGCTTCTGGATTACCTATTCTATATGGTGGGGGTTCCACTTTGATCCCTGCTAGTTGTCGCCCCTTTAAAATCTCATTTATGGCCTCCAAAGAGCGCAGTATGAGAGCTAGTTCGGGCAATGGTGGCGGTGGAACTGGCGGTCCCTGCGACGATGCCCCTCTACCTCGATTTCCTCAAGTCTTAACCATCCTGTATAATTTAACCTACATCAACCAAAGTTGTCAGGGTGAGTTTAAGGACGTTTCACATTTGCGCAACTTAAACTAGAAAACAGGGTTAGCCGTAAGTTTTTTTTTACTTGTCTGTAAATAAACATTACTCTCCTTAGGGGAGTGGCTAGGTTAAGGCTAAGCATATAAGCTTGGTGTCACTGCCTAATAAAACTATTGACCCTCTCACCTCATAGCTATGTTAGCTTTGCGCCATACTCACCAATTTCTTTAACTTACTTGCCTAGTGCACATGAAGCCTTCTCCCGCTTATCTTGGTCTAAGTCCTTATACTTTGCGTTTACGACTAATTAAGGTGACTTCCAACCTAATGTTGATGAAATGAGTCTAAGGCTATCCTTCGATGCTTGACTCGTGGTCTTTCCATGGCGCCTTGTACATATGCATTGAATTGTGTGACTTGGTGACTGCAGGGGCGAGTCTTGAGGATTGTAGAGTGGCTTTTGGGCATTGGAGCTTAGTGCTTATCCGTTGTGGTTATGTATTGTTTATGGACATGTGGTCATATGATGTAGTGAGCCTGAGGCTATGCATTGAAGCTTGGTGCTTGGCTTTGACTGGTGGAATGGAATGAAACTCAGTGTTTGGTTAACATGGATAATTGGAGATTATACTTCGGGATAGTATTTTATGACTATTAATTTATTTATGTATATGAATTTATTTGTAAAGACTCATGTGTGGCGTGTTGGTGTTTGGTTTTTTTCTAAGTCTTGGACTATGGTGAGTGGTCGTGGGTTCAAAACCCATCCTTCCCAATATATATATATATATATATATATATATATATATATATTCCCTCCATTCATTATTAATTCCCATTAACTATACTAATCCTCCATTAACTATTAATCTTCCATTAACTATTAACCTTCCATTAACTATAACTAATCCTCCATTAATGATTAATCTTCCATTAACTATTAATCACTCTTATTATTGTTTTTTATATTAATTTATAATAATAATTTTTTTTTTATCTTATTATTATTATATTCCACCTTTTTTTATATAAGTAACACATTTTTTTTATATCAATTTAAATTAATTAATTTAAAATTTAAATCCCTAAATTAAAATAAAAACCCAATTTATTTAATTTATTTAGACTATCAGAATTGTTTATTATATATTTTTTTTGAATAATTGAAATAAAAAAAAAAATTAATTGATAAATAAGAGAAATATATATATATATATATATATATATAACTTACCTCGCATTTGATCCACGTGTTACCCCCTTGCTTCCTCTAGCGCCTTCCATACCTAAACCTAACCCTACAGTCGTTCTCATAACACTCTGCTCTTTTTCCGCCTCTCTCACTTTGCAAGTGCGGCCAGGATTACGGTAATGGTTGGAGGCTCCTCTCTCATGGCTTGGCAAAGGCCTGCGGGCTGCAACTATACCCTCATGAGCTCCTCTTTCGTGGTTTGGCGCCTAGTCTCTGTACATGAGGTAGGTATAGTGCTGTTGAGTTTGGCGCGTTGGTTGTTTGGGCCTTTTTGAAAGCTCCACTCTCCTGGCTATCGGCCGCTGGTATCGTAGTGCAAAATAATGTTGCCTCGTTGTCTTTCCTCATGGCTTGGTGCCTATTAAGAATCTCCTTCATTGATATTTTTTTTGTATTATTTATTTTTTACTAGTTATTATATATGTATAAATTTATATATATATTTCTTTTGTTGTGCTCGCAGTACTCCTTCGCGGCTCTTCCTTGGTGTTTTGTGTGTGGTGCGGAGCCTTTGTTTCATGGGCGCTGCATGTGGTTGGGCACCTGGTCTTGACTTTGGTGTATTGTGTTGTTAACCTACGTTGTGTTGTGAAATGTGCTTGGCATCTTGTGGACTTTGGATCTCAGTGCTTGTCTTAGAGATTGGACCTGTGGGCTCCATGTGTTCTGCGTTGGCTTGTATGTTATCGCTTTGGTAATGACTTGCATTGTGGATGACTGCAGGTGCATTGCCTTGTGACTTGAGCCATTTCCGCGAAGGGTGCTGGAGAACTGTAAGTGCCATTGGCTTTCTCGGCTCCGGGGAGGGCCCTAGGTTTCACTGAGCCTCCGAGGGGCTATTGTTGCATGCTTACACGGAAGAAGAAGGAGCAGAAGACGACGAAGCCCTTCAGTCTTCTTCCTACTCATCGCCCTCTCCCTCGTCGAAAATTGAACTTTATGAGATAAGAAACGCAAGGAGACGACGATGGAGAATAAGGATTTAAAGATCGGCGGAGGAAGGGTTGCGCTTCCAGAGAACAGTCTTTGTTGGTGTGTAGTTGCATCATTCTTTTCTTTTTGTGTTTGCAAGTCATTTCTGAAAATGGATATTCATGGAAGCTCTGGAGGTGGTGGGGGGTGGTGTCAACTTTCTATGATAGTCCTACTCCATCAGTGACCCTCATTCTGTATAGTATGAATGATGTTTTAGTTCCCAGGTATGTTAAACGCCTTATGGAAGGAGCCAGTCTTCATGTCCGCGAGGATGTTGTAGGGAATATATTTGGTCGCTGGGAGGGAAGCAATCCAGAGTTACCTGCTATAGCAACTGGATCTCATATTGATGATATTCCATACTCCGACAATTTTGATGGAGTTGTTGGGGTTTTGGTGGGTTTATGCTATAACTGTCTTTGCAAAATATGGTTGTGGTTGTTTCTTATAGTCCTCCGACGATGTTTATGCATGGCATCAGTGGACTGTTTATGTTGCACTGATTCTTGCTGTTGTTTGTGCAGTTGTCGTCTCTTGGTTTGGTCTTGGAGGTTGTGCATGGGCTGGAAGATGTAAGAAAGGATTATCGATTCCTAGGCCGAGAGGATGGCCTGTAATTGGAAGCCTCATGGATATGAGTTTGGGTCTTGCTCATCGCAAGCTCGAGTGTCTGGCTCGTCTTCATGGTGCTAAGAAGCTTACGACGTTTAGCTTGGGATCTACTTCTGCTATTATTACATTGGATCTTGAGGTGACTAAATAGTTGTTGAGCTCCCCTCATTTTGCTAACAGACCCCTCAAGCAATCTGTGCAACAGTTGTTGTTTGGAAGAGACATGTGGAATGGAAAGGGCTTGGCACCTAGTGCTAGGCTTGTGTGGATTTATGTGTCGACTTATGAACTCGTAGTTTGTATAGTTGTAGAGTTTATCATAAGGATGGTGATATTTAGGTATTAGGATGGTTTAGGAATAGAACACTTGGGCACACACACCAATTTATTTATATATTCAATATGTAACTCTTTTTTTTGTTTTTCATCATTTTAATATGTAATAT
>ML785746.1:273072-293101 GCA_009831015.1 Picea engelmannii
CGAGACATTCAACAACACCGAATCTGCCAGGCAGAGTCGAATGGTACTCCTTGCTCTTCTGTCCAACTTGTCCCAATCTTCCTTCGACATACCAGTAACTGGTGTACTAGTAGTTTGTGTACTAGTAGTTTGTGTACTGGTAGGTTGTGTACCAGTAGCCTGTGTGCTTGTAGATGGTGTACCAGTAGGCTGTGTACCAGGATCCACAACGATCCATTGTTCTTTGTCTACCAGAAGGTCCTCCATCTTGAGCTTCCATAGCTCAAAGTTTTTACCATTGAACTTCTCTATCTCGATTCTAGATGAGCTCACCATTCCTCTTACTTTACTCGAATCTCCACTACAAAAGCTCCCACTGAACCCAGGTTTATCAAAGACCCAAGATAAACTTGATCTATCAAGACCGAGCCAAACCCTCAGCAACAAAGGCATCCCTATGAAGCCAAAAACGTGCTCCGATACCACATGTAAGTTTTAAACCTGCGAAGTAAAGCAATGAATATAGATTCTTAAGCAATACATAAATTAATCAGTGGCTCATACACATAGTACATAGAGATTTTTACCGGAAACCCTCAACCGGGAAAACCTTTCTTATTTTCATTATATCGAATTTCACCATTCGCCATACAATATATAAAATGTTTTTAGGTATTCCGTAGATACCAAAACCCTAATCCCTTAATCCGGGATTAATTTACAAATCAACTAAAAATAGCAAAATCTGCTAAAAATAGCAAAAACCGCCCAAAACAAATTTCGGGGCGCTGCCCCGAACGCTACGCGTAACCAGGGACCCCCCTAGGAAAGCGCCCAATGCACATGGCAGAGCTCTAGGTGAAGGGATCGTCAGACGCAGTTGTCGTATCTGACGCACCCACACACACACACACATGCAAAGAATATAACACATACCCAACAATATATATATATATATATATATATATATATATATATATATATATATATATATATAGTTACCTGTTTAGAAAATCCTAAGCAAAATTGATATTATACCATTTCATTTTTACTGTGCATATTGTTTATATGTTTATATGTATATAGATCTGTATAAAAAAATAATCATCTGCTTGTCTTGGAGGTTACGTGGAGCTGCAGCTTGGCCCAGATTTTCATCTAATTAAAGGGTTTCAGGGTTTCAATATAACTATTATAGGTTTTTTTTTTTAATTTTAGGGTTGGAACAGTTCCATTCCTGAACTATCCTTCTCACATGCGGGTAGGTGGGTAGGCCCTTAAGGCTCCAGTGCTTCAAACTGAATCTATGATACCATGTGTAAGAACCTAGTTTAACAAAGCCTAAAAAAAATTGTAAGTTTAAACATTAAGATTATTCAGCATAAGAAATAAGCAATTTCATTCATCATTTCGACGTATAAGCAATAAGAAATTTCAATATTCAGCATATAAGAAATAGAAATTTAAATTTATGAACAACAATCTAATAAATTACATAACAACCCCATAACCCAACAAATTCATGAATATAGATACCTCTGGCTGATGCTATTTTCCCAATATCCAACTGTCCTCTCTGCTGCTTTGCCCAAAACTCTGCCTGATGCTCTGACCAAACCCTGCACAAAACCGACTAACCACCTAGCCAACTAGGAGAAGCCTATCTGGCTCCCTAGCTCCAAGATTCTGTGAGGATTCCTAGCCCCCGAGCCCAAAACTCCCAGCAACCTGGTGCCCCCTTCAACAATTCACCCAAACTCCAAAGAAGAAAATATCCCTCAGAAAATACAGTCCTCTCCTGCCATAATTCTCCTCTCCCAAATTTTCATAATCAATTCCCGAAGGCCTCTGCCTAGTCATATCCCCCCTCCATTCACTGACTCCTACCCTCCTTTAATTCCACCCACCTTATCCCTCCATTTATTACCTTATCCCTCCACTCAATGCTTCATCCCCCTGCATACGTAAAGTTTTATAATAAATAAATAAAATTTATTAAGCTCTTAATTCATTACCCTAACCTTTAATGAGTTAATTAATTAATTAATTAATTAATCAACAGATATAAACAATTAATAATTAATTAATATTATTAATAAATAATCATTGTTTAACTAAAATATATTAGGACAATTAATTATTTAATTAACTATACTTGATAAACCCTATGTAACTATTTAACTAGGGTTGTTACATGTATACACACCAAATGTTTATATCATTCTAACTAAACCCAACAAATACTAAGAAATGAATCACTAAGATAAGTAAAAATCAAACGTCTAACCTTCTAAGGCCAAAATTAAGGTTGTTACATTTACAAATCCCTAGAACACCACTATGATTTAAAATAGACTAATCCCTCCTTGCATGTCTTGTCATGTAGCTTCCCCTTTTAAACTATACAACAATAAATATAACTTTCCATAACATTATGCAAGGAAAACTTCAAATCAAAATGTGGATTGCAATGAAAGAAGAATAACAAAAAAAGAAACATTTTCTCATTCCAAGAAATAAAAAACATTTTTTCTAGGGACATATGACTTAACTTTATATCACAAAGTTCCTTTCCATCCAATGAAGTGTTTATGAAATTTAAGTCTAGGTGAAAAAATTTGCATTCCTTTCCAAGCCATGCCATACCTTGCCATGCCATGCCATGTTTTTATGAGGAAAATCTCTCTATGCTTAGGGGTAAACCACAACAGACGAAAATGACTGCAGAAATCAACTCTAATCTCAAGTATGTTATATAAAAAAATATGATAGAAAGACAAGATAAAAGGCCTACCTTGTCCAGACGTTCGATGAAGTCCACTGTTGAGAACTTGACCCAAAGTAATACACCTGCAACTAGTCCTCAACAACCAAGCAAAGAAAGCATATGGTGATAATATATGAAGTTAGCACATTCAATAGCATAATCCATCAACATTCATAACAAATACACCCATGGAATAATAATTCAAATATTTTCAAGATGTTAATTGGACAAGAAAAGAGTATTTATATTAATATATAATCAACATAAGTGAATAAGTTACATACTTATGTGTCGGCATGGTTCAGAACCAAGAAACTAAGTTCCTTCCAGCTGGGCCTCCACCACTTCAATCCTCCACCAAAGGCAAGCTCATATAAGAGAGACAATGAAGTTCTCAATCAGTAAGGGAAGATCTTGGGGGATGAACAATGTGTTCAGACTTAAAGGACAAATGGATGCAGACTCAATGTGAAGGGTATAATTCCTCTAGAGTAACTTTGCTCTCAAAGTTGAACTCTTTCTCTTCCTTTCCATAGCTCAGATTTGGCCCATTTATAGCCTTCAAGTGGAACTGAAGGGCAGAGTCAGAACATTTCCAGTATATGGAAGGCCAAGGATCATTGATCTCATGACGTGACATGGAAACTCGACACCATTTTTCAATTTTGGGCACATTTCCCGATGTACGCAAGCTATAGTGGTGCAACCTATGTATACACATGTTGGATAGTAGGCAAGGTGCGTATATGTAGAAAAATTATATTTTTAGCTATGGGGTTTGTAAAAAGGGACTTCAAGTCTACATAGGGAAATAGAAAATGGCCTGATGTGCAAGATTGCATGGGGTGAGGAAAATCTTGCTATAATAGATGCCCCCTAATGTGTGAGGTCAACGAAGTATCTGCGATGGTTGAAATACATTATAAAAACCCAGAAGTGGAGTAATGGGGACCCAACTGAAAGAACTAGTTTCTCATTACAATTTGTACTGACTTTGCATACATGGCTGCCAATTTGAATTACACTGCAGATCCATGTGAAAATATACCAAACAACTTTCCATGTCCATGAATAAGAGAATACAAATGCAACGGTTACATGCCAAAGGATCTCATAGTCACGAACAAGGCCCAGTAAAACCAGTCTCAAAATCAATCTGGAGATATTTGTATACAATGGAGTACAATCTGATCTCCCGTGAACACTGAAGTGACACAGGTACTGTTCCAATGAAAAGGTAGCAATAGATTAGGAAAGTTGCGGATACGAATTGATGTCTTCAAGTCTTCTACATAATCCGCCAAAGGTTCAAGTCCACATCGTGTGAATAAAGAAGTTGAGGTCGAACATAATGAGACTTCGTTTGATTACCGGTCATTGAGGTATACCATTAACAAATGTGAGACAACCTACCGATGATGAAAGTAGGTATCAAGGCAACGAGTACATTCTTACAATTGTGAACAAAGGAGTCAGGTTCGAACACTTGAATAATCCATCGATCAAGAGACATTGATGTATTCCCAACTGTCGATGGTGAGGGAAATTGCCACTAATGACTGCAATCCTCTAGGTACTCATAGGAATCTAGGTATCGTTTCTAGAATAGATGAGTTGAAGTCGATGGAAGGAGACCCACTGAAAGGAGAGCATTAATAAATCTCTCATCATTCAACATGAGGTACAAAGAAGGAGCTAGATGATTTGGAGGAAATCAGACGAAGAACATGTTCATGAACCAATGACCTTGTGTGTCTTTTGCGTGTGCCAAGTGCAAGTGGTACACGAAAAAAACGCTTTGAATAGAAGCCAATGAGGAAAAATGTTGACAAAGGTGAGGAAACCACCAATAAGGCTAATGATATCCAAGACACTACACGAATCCCAATGTGTGAATATATGTCTTTCCTTCGATCACAAGGGAAACCACCGAGTCAACAACCAATGATGAAATGTCAACTGATGAAAGGTTACCTACCAATGAGGAAAGTAGGACCAAGGTACATAATAGGACTACAACTTCATGTGATTTTGAGAAAAACTGAGGGTATGGCCGACATGCAAAGTCAAGAGTTATGAGGAATGGTTGACAGAGGTTGATAGACATCCTTTGAACAAGAGCATGAGACATATGGAAGACTCTAGTAGCATAGACTAAATGATGAAATAATGAGATGTTGGAGGCATCGATCACACTCTCCATAGGGACTGGAAGAGTAACCATTTGGTGAAGTAAACTCTATGTAACGAGTTCAGCTTCTTAAGGCCATGGTAAAACCAAAATTATGATGACAAGTGGACTCGACAATTTTGTGCTCTATTCAAAGGTGACACGACTGCTGCCAATATAAGATAATACTCCCTTCCTACCTATATTTTCCTTTTGTTTGTTCATAGTCAAATGAATGCTATGATACAAAGGAGGAAACGAGTGTCGCAAGTAAGAAAAACTAGTTCCAATAGTGGAACATACCTATGCTAAATGCAAGGAGGTGCATGTGGGAGATGGACACTCGGGGGAATGTTCCCTCTTGGGTATAGGGTGTCAAGTTGTAAAGGATATAATGAGGCTCTTCTTGGTTGAGGATATTAAACTACTGAGGAAAACGGTTTATAACGCAAAGCGAGAACCGATAATAGGCTCAATACTGCAAGCAAGGGCATGAGATGCAATCACCACTTAATGCCAAAAAAATGTCCTTTTTCATAATGTTAGTCTACTTGGTTTGAAAAATTGATAAACTTGTAACAAATAGACATCCTTTCAAAGCCAATTTATGAGTGTAAAAGAGACAAGTTCACTCGACAATCTTTTCGATTTTTGAAAACGAGTTGGAAAAGAGATTAAATCAAACTCACCTGGGAGTCCTCTAGGTATAGGTCAGCATGTTTATGAGTGATAAATGAGGCTCAACATAAAGTCATGTATTAGCTATCAGAGACTCTCGGTCCTACGAAAAAAATCTTTGCATGGGCACCAAATGGAGCAGAGGATCTAACTAGGGTACCCATGTTTGGTAAGTCTATACCATTTGATAACGACACATGTTGTAACATATGGAGGGTTCTATGTCACTAAAAAATGGGTTCGTACCTAAGGCATATGAGTGACAGTTGTAGGATAATGCAAGTGTGTATGATGGAATGGATACCTATCCTATATGTTGGGTAGAGAAAATACTTGTTCGTAGTTATGAATGGTCAACATAACGTTAAAAACCTCAAGAATCCCTAGAGAAAACTACAAAAACCAACTCAATCCACTAATGTATTAGTCCATTAGGCGAAAATACGATCCGAAACTATGTAAAGTGGGTAAAAACTGCTACAAATAGTAACAAAAACCAAATTTTACTATGTCATTTGATTTTTTTACCCAAATAGTGAATTTTGGACCAAATTACCTCTGATCTTCAACTGGTGATTACGGGAGCTATGAGTGACAAAATTAGCGACTGTCTGGACCAGGTAATTCCTCTTCCCCTCCTCTTTATTTCTAGTGGATTACATTTTGCATTTAGGCTTCAATTTTTAAGATATTTAAGGTGTAATTTAGAGATTTAGGTGTACATAGGCTACCATTCATTGAGTCACGTATACGCGTGGTTATACACGTTTTTCTAAAATAAAACCAGCATATACTCAGACCTATATATGATTGTGAATGTTGCAACTCACGTATATGTCCATAAACAAAGTTTTTGATGGTTGCTAACTCAAAAAGTGATGTTTCTCTAGTAGGATGGTGCTAATATGGAGGGAAAGGGAACATGAGGAGGTATATGTTGTTACAGAAAGAGATCTGGGGGCCCAAATGGCCTTGAAAAGATGGAGGTTGTACAAGTTTTGGGAACTCAAAGGGATGAGGTCCCAAGTGATGTTTCTGCAGTTTCTCGTGGATTAATGGGATCCAAACAGTGAGAGATTCAACCTTGATGGGAAACCATCAAGGATTGAAGTCAAGGACATATATTTCTTGACAGGGTTGTCACATCAAGGTGAGGTGGTGAACCTCAAAGCCCGGGGAGATGGGAGTGGTATGAAGATATAAGAGTGCATAGATGCTCACTGTATAGCAGGGACTGAGAAGGTCAGGAGTCAACTCCCTATCCGAGCAATAAACAATCTAAGCCTCAAGATTTTTGTTCTTGTTTTGACCCGGATCACAGGACCAGATTCATTGCACCAGGCATCGAGGTTGCTCATGTTCTACTCCATAGAGTGTTTGAGACCCACAGTGTATGATTGGTGCACCTCACTACTAGATAATATGAAGAGGCAGTTGACATAATGCAAACAAGGTGATAAGAGGAACTTTGGGTTTGCTTCCATCTTGTGTAGCATTTTCTTCGAGCGGGTTCCAGATTTCGGACCTATAGTTGAGATCATTCCTTGAGGACCTCGCGATCCATCCATGACACGGTGGACCGAGGTGTTGAGACGATAGGGGGAGGTAGGGTTCCCACGCCCTACAATGATTATTTCTTTTACTGGTGGAGATGACAGGTCATTTCTCTAGATGACTACCCATATGCAGGGATCGACTTCAGAGGGAACCATGGCATGCCATTTCCACCAGGGATCGCCTACGAGGACATAGGTATGTCAAAGTTTTTAAATATTTTTTTTTTTTTCTATTTTTGTATAGGAAAGAAAAAATATTTCTGGATGATGTTTAAGTACTAACTAGACACATGTGTGACGCAGAAGTATGTTCACGACGGTAGGACGGGATTCCATGACATCGTCGGAGATACCAGGGAGATGAGACAATGGGAGGAGAAGCAGAGAGAGTCCTTCAAAACATGTAGGGAAACCTGTCTCGTTTGAGACATAGGATTCCGATGGTTTAGGTAGAGGATCTATCGGAGGCCATGCAGTGGTAGGTGGTTGGCGTGCCCAAAGATTGGGTGTGACTCTTTCGACGTCTCACAAACGACGTAGTTTTTTATCATGACACACATCTAGCACCACATGCGTAGATGTCATGGATTTTTTTATTATCGGCTGTATATGTGTATTGAGGGTGTTGGCCCCAATTTTGTACTATAAACATCATATTTTTTGAAATATATATAAAACATGGTTCTTCGTCATTACTTATATTACAATGTGTACATTGATGAGAATATTTTATTTTCTTTAGTTATGTGACAAATGTCAATCGAAAACGAAATTAGCATAAGCATCAGATACATAATTAGAAGTCCTAGGTATGTGATGATAAGTAAAAAAATAAAATTGTCGTTCTAAAATGCATACCCGAAGGAATCGTCAGAGTAATGTAGGGTCGCGCACATGGTAATTGTCGTTAAAATGACATACTATTAACTAGGAATCTAGGAGAACCTCCAAAGAGAGAATACCAAGTGAAATGGCATCGCACAAAATTTCTATAACGATGCTATATTCGACAACATTATTCATGGATGGCCCTAGGCATACACCACCTGAAGACACCAGTAGACCCTCAGGTGAGTAAACCACCCAAGCAATGGAAGCCAAGTTTCGTGTATGACGAATGGCTCTGTCTATGAATCCTAAGTAAACCGAAGACTCCATTGACATCTTCCAACCAAGGTAAAAATCTATAAGCAAGATGAAGACAAAAATAAAGGGAAAATATATATACACTAAATTACATTAGTATACAAAGAGTTACACCCGATATTGGGGCTCAAGCGTAATATATTTTCAAGTAGAGCCCATTCACGAGCTCAACCAACATGTTCCCTTCATAATCCTCTAATTCATAGGATCCTTTTTCTAAGACATGTTGCACGATATAGAGACCATGCCAGATGGGTTTGAACTTGCTTTCCCCTAGTGGTTCTTTGGCTTGATCATATAAAAGGACCAAGTCACCCTCACCGTACAACCGATGATAGAAAGAATTATCATATTGGACCTTGACACATCTTTTATTCACTTCGATAGCCATAGAGGCATCTCGACGCTACTCATGAAGGCTCTCTAGGTGTACGAGGCATCTCTCGAGATTGGAAGTGTCAGGGAGGAGCACGACTGCCAATCGAAGAGAATAGATTTCACATTCAATAGGTAATATCAACTCCACACCGTGTACTAACTGGAAGGGAGAAAATTTGGTGGCAGTATTGACCGAGGTTCAGTATGCCTAAAGTGCGGGATATAACATAATATGCTAGTCAGATTTGTTCTGGCTAACAATTTTCTGCAAAATAGTCTTGAGAGACTTATTGACATCCTCTACTTGTCCAATTTCCTAGGGGTAGTAAGGGAAAGAATTACCATTCTTAAACCCCAGCTTGGATGCTATCTCTTCCATCATTTCGTTCTAAAAGTGACTGCCATGATCAATGACAATCTCATTCGGGATTCCGAACTTGGCAATAATTTGATTGAATACGAAGAAGGTGACATTCTTTTCGTCATATTTAATTGTAGGCATGGCCTTGACCCACTTAGTAAATTAGTCTCCAACCATGATAATGTGTGGATGCCCCCAGCCGAAGTTGGGTTGCAATCCACAAATTCCACCTGCCACTTGGTGAAGGGACCAACGATAATGACTGGATGGAGAGGGGCTATATGCGAGCACATTTTCCAAGTGAACACGTGGCAGGGGTGACACCTCTTAACCACTTCAACACAATCTTTAAAGATAGACGACCAAAAATAACTGACTCGCAAAATTTTATGGGTTGTCACAAGCTCGAATAGATGACCATCACAATCCCCATTGTGGAAATCATTTAGAACTGACTTAGCTTCTTCGTGAGTTAAACAACGATGCAGGATATTATCTATTCCTCGATGATACAGAGTGTCACCGATGATAATGTAATTCTTGGCTTGGTATCGTATACATCGTCGGTCATATCGTGAGAGATTCTGAGGGAACTTCAAAGTTTGAAGATAGAGAACAACATCTCCATACCATGGGTCAGATGACAAGACAAGCAAAATGTGTTCATTTGTAAAAGAATCAACATGAATAACAACCTCTTCCAATCATGGGAAGTTGGATATTAACTCTGCAAATACTAGTGATTTCTTCGATTTGGTAGAAGCGAAATAGAGATCGAATTCTTGTAAAATGAAAATCCATTTATTATATTCCCCCCTATAATACGCCTGGTAAGGACACATTGAAATGGATTGACATCGGTAACCACAGTATTTTTTCAAAGAAATATATAATGGCATAATAGTTGGACTATGTGGATGACATCCAAAGCTATCTTTTCGACGTGAGAATATTTGATCTCAAGACCGACTAAGTTTTGACTAAGATAGTAGATGACATGCTTGCGGAGCTCATAATCCTCCTAAACCAAAACCATACCAATCATCTCTTCGGACACGGTGATATAAATCAAGTAATCCATACTGTAGTTGGGAGACTTCAACAGAGGCGTATATACCAAGGATTTCTTCAAAGCATCGAAGGATTCTCGGGCCCGCTCATCCCATATAAAAGGGGTGTCCTTGATCAAAAGACGCATGAAACCCTTAGTAATATTGGCATAGTTTATTATAAACCAACGTTAAAAGTTAGCTTTCCCCTGTAAACCTTGAAGTTGTTGAATAGTATGTGACGTAGGCAATCGAAGTATTTCCTCAACCTTTAACAGATCCACCATGATCCCGGTCTCAGAGACTAAAAATCCTAGAAGACATTCGGACCTAACGCAAATGATGCATTTATGAGGGTTCAATCGAATTCTATAATGACGACAAATTTCAAAAAATAGCTGAAGGTGCTTAGGGTGATCCACTCTCTTACAAGAGTGAGCAACAAGATCGTCAAGATATGCTTCAACTATATGCTTAAGATCGTGGAATGCAAAGGTCATAGCACATTGGAAGGTTGTGTCGACATTTTTAAGGCCGAAAGGCATCTTCCGATATGAAAAATTACCCCAAGGACAAATAAATGTCGTATTATGTTGATCCTTGATTTTAATTTGAATTTGGTTATAACCTAAAAATCCATCCATGAAAGAAAAAACCTCACCTCCCGCACACTCGTCGAGAATCTGAATGATGAAAGGTGTTGGGCAATTGTGTTTAGGACAGGCTTTGTTCAAGTCATGCAAGTCCATGCATACACAGATGGTTCCTTTCTTCTTATTCACAAGAACGAGATTGGCTACCCATTCAGTCAAGGGAATCAGGTAGATAAATCCAACATTAAGCAGTTTCTCTACCTCTTCCTTAATAGCCGGGGCCTTCTAGGTCGCTAATACGTTGTCGAATAAGATTAACATCCGGGTAAGTTTTAATATCATGTTCGAAAATTCGAGGGTCGATTCTTGGCATCTCTTCATATGACCAAGAAAATACATCTCAGAATTCCTTGAAGAGCTCGGTGTAGATCATGATTTCTTCTGGTGAACAATCCATACCGATGTGTACATTTTCAATCTTGCCAAGTGTACGAGAGATATCGATCGCAACGGGAGGAGAGATACTTGCCATATTTCATTCGAAATAAATGTCATGCGTATCAAGTGGAAATATGGTGTGACCGACTATCTTGCTCAGAGTAGATCGAAAGTCATATTGTTTGATTCTATCAAGATCTAGGAGAAAGTAAGAGAAATGATGCATATCATCCCAAGGTTTGTCAGAACCATTCATGGCTTCGATGATAGCTTCATCCAAGTGAAAATTCTCATGGAGGAAGTCATGTGAACACGATGATGAAGTGGCCCACACGGGATTAAGAACATGATCCTCCTCGTCCGTCTGTGAGGTAATAGGATCGATATCGACGGAAGAGTCAAGAACAACTTTATATGCTATATCCATTGCCGATAGTGGTATGTCCATTCCATCATGTGACTAACCTTCACAAGAAGTATTTGAGGAAGGTAGGGTCCAAGGATCATTAAAATAGGAAGTGTGGAAAGGAACGGACCTCTCTGACAAAACGGGACTACTGGACATGGTGTAAACATGATGAATCGGTGCCATGAAGTTGAAGGGACCCATAAGGGATGAATACATTCCGATACCGATATTCTCATTTTCCAACTGAGAATTGTCGACCATGGGGATTGATGGTCCAACTGATGCACTGGGGCTAGCATACACAAAGGATAACTAGTCGACCGTCATGATCCTCCCATCATGAGGGAAACATAGAGTGTGGAAGATGGACGATATGATGACAGTCATAGCATAAGTCCAATTTCATCCTAGTAACAAGTTATAGTCGAGGGGCGCATCAACCACCTTGACATCCACTTCTACCATCTTCCAACCTAAATGGACCGGAAATATAGGAAGAATATCGTGAGGGTGGAAATAATGACCGTCAAAATTAGTCAACATGGTCAAATATTGAGAGAGGGTTGGAGAGTCGAGAGCTTTCCAACAGATCAGAGACATCACACATGTTGCAACACCTTCATCAACAACCGCACGCTTGATGGTATACTTTGAGTAACCCACATGGATTTGGAATGCCACATGGTAAGGCAAGCAAGGATTCACATCTGTGATGTCAATCTTGATAGCTTTCGAGCCACTGGTGTATAGAGCTCCAGGGTCAACATCGCACAAGTGGTTTGACCCAGATCCTCAACAATAGAGTAATTCTGGGTGGCTCTAGCATTTGGATTGTGGGTAGAGTGCTTGATTACTCCTTTCAGAATACGAGGTAGTGGCTCTGGTTTTTCAATATGCAAGGGTGTCTTTGGAGGAGGAGGATATTCTAGACCATGTATAGTTTGTGGAGAACTGTAATCGCGAGACTGAGTGGCTACATTAACCTGAGAATTTACCATATTGATTCACAAATGGTCATCGTCTTGTGTTGGTGGGTTTTGAATCCCACCAACAACATTTTCGGAATTTGAGTATCTCGAGGCCATGTGCTGGTTATGTGCAAAAGGATTTGTCAGCACGATAGGTGGTAGAGATAAGAGCCTCACAGCTTCCATGAGTTTGGGGCATAAATGAGTAATATGATCGTCTATACAAATATTACAGGGGAATTTCACCTTACGCCTTTCTTTCTTTCCCTCACCAACATTGTTATTTGTCCTCTCATTATTACCATTGTACTTGGGTTTATTATTATTCTTCCCACCCTTATGATTATTATTACATCCTTCATTCTTATTCCCACCTGGTTGTTGGTTACCATTTGGGTCGGTTGACGATTGCACGTAATGTACATCCACCGATTGAGTGGGGTTGGAAGACACAGATGAAGCTGGCCCTCTTGTAGACTGGTTTAGAGACAACTCTTTCAAATGGCTTGTCACCAAGTCTGCAGATTTCACATTGGCGGAGCCTACAGTGCCATCGACATGAGGTCCGATATTTTGTCTAGGGTCATAATTTGATCTCGGTGCATCTGGGAGAATCTCGTATAGCATCCAAGACTAAGCATATATAAGATCTAGCTGCTAGGATTTGAAGATTACTTCTTCCTCAGATGTAACCCCGGATGTAGAAACATCCTTCAAAATAGGAGGCTGTAAAGACTTAAGGAACCACTCTAAAAAAAAGTCTAGGGGTATGCAGGTCTTGATCAACCTCTTCCATCTATGCCACTCTTAGATGTGATCTGAGATATGAGTGGCTTTATCCTGGCGTAAGGTCGACAGAAGTTCTAGGCCAGCATTGTAACGAACCGACAATTGGAAGTGGTTAAGGAAGACTAGAACCATTTGACTAAAGGTCCCGTATACCCCTTTAGGTATCTAGATATAACATTTCATGGAAACCCCTATGAGTGTGAATTGGAATAATCTTAACCGAATGGAATCATTGTTAAGGTAATTTGAAGAGAACCATAAGTGAAAGGTGGTAACGTGATCACCATGGTCCTCTCCATTCTTGCCTTCAAATTTTGGAATATCTGAAGGAAGCTTGGTGGGAACGGGGGGCCATGTAGGATCATGACACACATGGTCGTTCATCAACTTAGACAAGTCTAGAAGTTTGAACGTGGCCACAAAAGGGAGACAGGGTTGCGACATCTGGCCCCAAGCTCCCTGAAAATATTGTGTTTTTGGAATCATAGCCCATCCAGGGTTCTAGTAAGAACCATGGCCCTTTCTGTGATTGGAAGACCCTCCTTTAGGATGACTCATAAGGGGTTGGTTGGGCATCATTCTAGTAGGAATTTCTAATGAAGGTTATAAAAACTTCCCCCAACCAGAGTGGCTCTGGGTTGGGGGTTTCCCAAGGTGTGAAACTAACCTCCTCCGGGTGTGAATATGAAGGATAAAGGTGGATTTTTCATGCCAAATGCATTGGTCAGAATCGACACAAAGGAGGTGGGTGTAAAGGATGGACTATAAGCTATAGCTTGTCTGCCAAGTTGGTTAATCCACCCAGAAGTAACAGGATTAGACCTGGGGTTAAAATAAGGAATGCCTTCCATGGTAGGAGTCGTTTGAGGGATCTGAGATCCACCAAATGAGAACAGAGTATAAGGAAGAGATGTGCCCCCAAGCCTAATGCTATCATTAGGGCCAGCGGCTGGTATGAAGGTTGAAAATTGTGATGTAAAATTCAGCATACCATAGGAAAAAGGACTAGAGGCCATCGGGATGGAATGAACATTATATCTCGATGAGTGACCAAGAGACCCAAATGGGTTCATGGAAATAGGTTGATTTTTCACTATAGGGTAGGCATCGGTGATGATAGGTGCCCCCGACACTATAACCATTGTGGTTGAAGGAGTCAAAAGAGTACCATTGACTATAGTAGGTGTGGGAGTCAAAGGGCTCCCAATATATTGATGACTTGGTTCAGTACTCATCCTTGTAGAATCACAAGTCTTATAAGTGGAGGTATGTGTACCACGTTTAATAACTCTATGCATTTTAGAAGGCAAAGACTCAAAATGTGGTGGTAACTGTAACAAGCGGCGAGACCTGCAGGGACACTGGTCTAGCTCCACAATGACTTAATATGCAAGATATAAAACAAATCCTAAGGCCAACTAGTAATCAAAGAGCACACCAAAAATAATCAAACGACCAATATGCACACAAACATGATAAAGTGGTTGAAAGGGACCTCCCTCCCTAAAGTAGGTATGCCTCACCCAAGAGGGGCCTGAGACTTCCTGCTAAATATAAGAGGTATCATAATCGGTTATAAGGTCCCTTGTGGGCTTAACAACCAATCATTCAGATCCCCCTGGAGAGGTAATCCTTCATAAAGGTTGTGTGTTGTCTGACCCTTATCTGACCTAGGGTACCTACAGAATAACCCCTGCAAGTAACCTATGTGGTACCTAAGTCAAGAAACTAATCAACCACGGTATAACCGATGCACAAACGAACAATCGTATGTCACTTCCACCATATGGGAAAGGTAGAAAAGCCCAAAAAATTGAAAGCACCGCCTCTCACAAAGGTAAGGGCACTAGAAAGATCCTCATATACTAAAATATCTGTGACACTAAGAAGGTATCGAGAGGATATCCCTTCAACCGACCTCATGCGACCTTGTGCTTAACTTCGGTGTAAGCGGAGTCTCCTGATATTACCAATTATACAATGTATTTCTCCAGTCCCTTATTCAGACACATATGTTGATTTAATAGCCTTGGAGAATTTTACTCACAAAATCCTATTCCAAGGCACTAAATCCTAAGCTAGTTTGTGCACCCAAGAAAATAAAATCATTAATAATCAATTTTAAATTATAGCATTAATTTTAATGGCCTTGCTTATGCAAAAGGTGTGGTCATGAAACTAGTGATGTTATGACTAAACAAGTAAAATAAATTAATATGATTACAATGCAAAGTCCTAACCTCAATTTCCAATAAATGATATGCTTATTAAAAATGCAATTTTCAATTCAATTATGCAATTCTAAATAAAAATGCAATCTTTCTTTACGTGCACTAAGATAAATGACGAAGACTCAAGAGATGAAAAATCCAATCAATGTAAAATGCCTAATATTTTTGTATTTTCAATATAAGAAAAATGAAAATGCAAGGATTGAACAAACAACTTGATATAAAGACTCTACTGTGTATAGAAAGAGACAAACCAGGTAGGATATCAAGGAGCAAAACACCCAACCCAAGGTGCAAGGACAATCAAAATGAAAAGATGATGAGAAAGGCACCACCCAAAAATTCAACCAAAGATAGGTTTCCTGTCATTCCACAGACACTTAACAGTCACTACAAAGACCCAAGAAGACTCAACAATCATCAAAACCTACCCAGAAACCACCAAACCCAACAAACAAGAAACAAAGGTTGATGTACGTGACAGTTCAAGGGAAAAGCGCATATGTATGCAACTTGCAGTAGGACAACACGCGTATGTATGCGACTGTCAAGCAAAAACCCACGTATATGTGTCAAAAGACAGCTAGGCTAAGGAGAAGGTTGAAAGACTTAGACCCATAGTGAACAGAGGTTGTCAAGAAATCATACGACAAGAAAATCAATATGAATGAGAGAAATCTAAGGATAAAAACACTCCAAACCCCCGAAAAAAAGATTCAATCCGCAGTAGGGTCATCAATTATGTTACAAGGAAAATCTCTCTATGGATAGGGGTAAACCACAACAGACAAAAATGACTATAGAAATCAACTCTACTCTCAAGTATGCTATATAAACAAATATGCTATCAAGACAAGATAAAAGGCCTACCTCATCCAGACATTTGATGAAGTCCATAGTTGAGCACTTGACCCAAAGCAATATACCTACAAATAGTCCTCAACAACCAAGAAACGTAAGCATATGGTGATAATATATGATGTTAGCATATTCAATAACATAATCTGTCAATATTCATAACAAATACGCCCATGGAATAATAATTCAAATATTTTCAAGATGTTAATTGGATGAGAAAAGAGTATTTCTATTAACATATAATCAACATAAGTGAATAAGTTACAGACTTGCATGTTGGCACGATTCAGAACCAAGAAACTAAGTTCCTTCCAGCTGGACCTCCACCACTTCAATCCTCCACCAAAGGCAATCTCATATAAGAGAGACAATGAAGTTCTCAAACATTAAGGGAAGAGATTTGGGGCTGAACAATGTGTTCAGACTTAAAGGACAAAGGGATGCAGACTCAATGTGAAGTGAATAATTTCTCAAGCGTAACTTTTCTCTCAAAGTTGAATTCTTTATCTTCCTTTCCATAGCTCGAATTTGACCCATTTATAGCCTTCAAGTGGAATTGAAGGGCAGAGTCGAAATGTTTCTAGTACATGGAAGGCCAAAGATCATTGATCTCGTGACGTGACATGGAAACCCGACATCATTTTTCAATTTTGGGCACATTTCCCGATGTATGCAGGCTATAGTGGTGCAACCTGCATATACGCATGATGTATAGTAGGCAAGGTGCGTATATGTGGAAAAAATATTTTTTTATCTTTGGGATTTGTAAAAAGGGACTTCAAGTCTGCATAGGGAAATGGAAAAAGGCCTTCTGTGCAAGATTGCATGGGGTGAGGAAAATATTTCTATAACAAATGTCGTGCCTTGCCTTTGGAAGCCATGCCATGCCTTTCCATGCATTTCCGTGCCATGGAATGCCATTGCATGCATTTCCTTTCCATTCCATGCATTACCTTGCCATGCCAAGCATTACCTTGCCATGTTTTTCCATGCATTTCCATGCCATGCCATGCCATGCCTTGCCTTGTCATGCCATGTCATTCCTTGTCTTTCCATGTCATGCCATGCCTTGCCTTTCCATGTCATTCCTTTCCATGCCTTCTCTTTCCTTTCCTTTCCTTTCCATGAGATGTATTTCCATGCCATGTCATGGAATGCCTTGTCTTGCCTTGCCTTACCATGACATGCCTTAACAATCCATGCCATTCCTTTCAAATCCATGCCATGTCATGCCTTATCTTTCCATGCCATGGCATGCATTGTGTTTCCTTGCCTTGCCATGACATGCCTTGCCAATCCATGGCATGCCTTGCCAAGCCATGCCATGGCATGCCTTGCCTTTCCATGCCATTTCATGCCATGCCTTGCCATGTCACGCCTTGCATTTCCATGCCATGCCATGCCTTTCCTTTCCATGAAATTCCATGCCATGCCTTTCCATGACATGCCTTGCCATGACATGCCTTTCTTTGCAATGCCATGCCATGAATTTCCTTTCCATGCCATTCCATGCCATGGAATTCCATGGAATGCCTTGCCTTTCCTTACCATGACATGCCATGTCATGGCATGCCTTACCTTTCAATGCAATGCATTTCCATGTGTTCCCTTTCCATGACATGCCTTATCAACATATACCATTATATGTCATTGCCATGCTATGTCATTCCATGCCTTGCCATGCCATGCTATGCCATGCCTTTCCTTTCCATTCCATGCCATGCCATGCCATCCCATCCCATGCCTTGCCACACCATGCCATGGCATTCCTTTCCTTTCCATGACATGCCTTTCCTTGCTATGACATGCTTTGCCAAGCCATGCCATGGCATGCCATTGCCATACCATACCATTTCCATGGCATGCCATTTCCATGCCATACCATTTCCATGGCATGCCTTTCCAATCTTACAAATGATATTAACTAAGTTCAAACAAGTCAATGGGAAGTCCCAAATACCACAAATCAACAAGGAAACTATAGTTGTTATAAAACTTGTTGGAGGATCTCCAGTACTAGGTTTTTTCTCAATGAGGCATAGTGCAATTTTTGAACAAGAAGTAAATTTTTAAGAACACTGTATTGAGTAATTATGGGTAGTGTGGTCACATGGACCTTGTCCAAACAGACTTGTAGGAGCTTACGAAACTTCATTATGATTCTCGGTTTGGATTTTATGCCCCTGTAACAAATTGGAAACATGTCCTTGAGTGGCTTGAGGAAGCGAGTTGAAACTCACGATAAAACTCAAACTGGGACTTGGATGGATGAACCGTCCATTGCATTGGATCCAGAGCACCAGTTTTCAGCTAGTGGGGCCCTTCCATTGTCATTTATTTAACCAAAATACTATTTGTTGCAAGATCTCCAACACTAAGGTTTTGCCAATGAGGTATGGTGCATTTTTTGAACTAGAGGTCAATTTTCAAGAACATTGTGTCGAGAGATTGTGGGTAGCATGGTCAAGTGAGCCTTGGCCAAATATACTTTTTGGAGATTATGAAACTTCATTATGATGGTCGTTTTTGATTTTATGTCCCTGGACCAAATTGGCGACATGTCCTTGAATGGCTTGAGGAGGTGAGTTGCAACTTGCGATAAAACTCAAACCAAGACTCAGATGGAGGAACCATCAGTTGCATTGGATCCATAGCACCAAGTTTTATCTAGTGGGGCCCTTATGTTGCCATTTTCTTGACAAAAACACCATTTGTTGTTGGATCTCTGGCACTAAGGTTTTTCTCAATGCTTATTACATAGTTTGACAATTTAAGAACCATAAAATGAAGCCAACTTTTCAATAATTCATAAATCTGAAATATTTGTTCAATTATTCCTTTTACATACCTATGGCCATTCAAGGAAAGTCATGGCATGGAAAGGAAAGGCATGGCATGAAAAGTGAAGGAAATTAAAGGCATGGCATGGAAAGTGAAGGCAATGCAAGGCATGACATGGCATGGAAAGTGAAGGAAATTCAAGGCATGGAAAGGCATGGCATGGAAAGGCATGGCATGGAAAGGAAAGGCATGAAATGGAAAGGAAAGGCATGGCATGGCATGACATGGAATGGAAAGTGAAGGCATGGCATGGAAAGTGAAGGAAAGGAAATTCATGGCATGGCATGGTATGGAAAGTGAAGGAAAGGAAAGGCATAGCATGGAAAGGAAAGACATGAAATGGAAAGGCAAGGCATGGAATGGCATGGCATGGTAAGGAAAGGAAATGTAAGGCATGGCATGACAAGGCAAGGCAGGGCATGGAAATACAAGAATAACATAACAACCATAAAATGAAGCCAAAATTTCAATAATTTATAAATCTGAAATATATGTTCAATTATTCCTTTTACATACCTATGGTCATTCAAGTGGACCATTGTGATCACTTCTAATACTGACGATCTCCATTAACTTCTCATGCTCATAGTAAGGAAATAAGTATCGTTCCTTTGATGAGTTCTTACTTGGAATTGTTTGTATTTGTAGTTTTGTACCAACAAACAAGTTTGTAAACTGGTATATGTTGGTCACTATAATTGCTTAATTAATTTCAAACAACCAAGTGAAACATAAATTATCAACCCAGGGAAGTCTTTTGTTTCAAAGATAGCTGCGCACTATATATGCTCAATTCCAAAAGCACTTAGTGTTGTAGT
>ML785746.1:311232-352315 GCA_009831015.1 Picea engelmannii
TAAAGTTTTATTATCTCTCATATATTCTTGGGTGGAAGGAAGGGGCAAGGATGGAGAGTTCAACTCTCTCTTGATATTTGAGGATTGTATCTTCCTCTTGGAGGTTTATCCCTCCCTTTACATTTGGAAGCTATAGCTACCTTCAGAAGTCATTACTTCCCTTGAACAAAAACTATTGATTATTTCTCATATATTGTGCATGGTGTATTGTGGTGTATTGGTGTAACTCTTATACTATTGTTCACTGCTCATTGGATATAATTGAATAGTTTAAGTATAAGTTGAAAAAGGGTTTTAAATTGTACTTGATAATGATTCACCCCCCTCTTAGTATCAACAGAGTGTGGGTGGGAGTGAGAGAAAGGCATAGAAGGGAAGTAGAGAGAGTGTGTGAGAGTGTGAGAGGGAGAGAGAGGAATATAGAGAGGGGGGTAGAGAGAGAGGTAAATGCAGGAGAGAGAAGTATATGTAGGAGATATAGTGGGATGGAGAGGGAGAGAGAGAGGGAGGAGGGGGCGAGTGATCCAAAATCGAATCTAGGAGGCTTCCAGGTCTAGAAAAGGCTCAAAAATAAAAGTTCTCGGAATCAAACGAACCCAATTCCATTGCATCCGACTCATCACGCTGATTCCGGTAGTATATTTACTTTCTAAAACGAACACTATATGCGAGAGTTATCGCACTCTGATCATTTTCCCAAACAACTAAAAAGTCAATAGTCAAACTGGAAAAAGTCAATGATGACGTCAGTATGACATCACCATGCTGACATCAGCATATTGACATGTGGCAGCACAGCAGAGGGGTGACTGGACAGTGACAGGGACCAGTATCATGTTGACATGTGGCATTGTGGAGGACCAATGAAAGGATGCCACATGGAACCCCATCACTAGTTGAGTGGGAAAAATTGTATTGGAGCTCATGGGGTTCAACCCCATGACCTATTGGCTAACTAAATATTTGAGAAATGACCAAATGCCAATGCGCCCACACCATTTGTTGTAATTTAAAACCCACTTTATTGTTAATAAAGTGTATGCATTAACTGTTGGGCAGAAAGGGGCTAGGCTAAGCCCCAGCCCATGGTTTAATTGTTGTTACATATAACCATAGGGGCGCAGGCACCATGTATGTAACCACCAGTGTGCATTGTTAGCACCTTCCACCAAATGTTTCGGGGGCTGGAACCTTGGGGTAGGCGCACCCTAAGGGCGCGGTCCTATACATAGATGCATGTGACCTCAATCTAGAGAGCACACCTAGCCCTAGAGGATAATTTTGATATTTTGATACACATGTGGGTTTTTAACCATATGTATTGGATTTTTATTGATTTTTAGGCCTGTTAATGGAGATTTTGGCCATTTTTGGGAGATACTGAGCTCTTTTTGAGCCCAAATTTTGGGAGGAAGTTGGGGATGGATAACCAACTTTAGATCTATACAAACCAGGCCTGTTTGAGGCCATGGAGAAGAGCTAGATCAGAGTTATGCTGAAGAAAAACCAAGCCAAAGCCATTTTTATGCAGGGAAGCTGTTGAGGAGCAGATGCTTGCGGGTCATTTCTGGGAGCTTCGGTCATCTATTTTGCATGTTGTTTCTTCTGTTGGGTTCTAGAGATATGGAAGAACATGACTAGATCAGTCTTGCATCCTTATGGCACTATTGTGATGTACTTATTGATCTTTTAACATAAATAAAGAAGCCTCCCCGATTGAGACAAAGGCACGGAGACGTAGGCAATTTTGTGCCGAACTCCATTATAATTTCTCTTGTTATGGTTTGTTATTCTTATTGCTTCAGTTCAGATCTGTATTTGCTATTATGGATGTGATATATTCTCTCATATTCATCCTCTTTCATTAGATTCTTAAATGGTTAATAAACACATGCAGAAATAACTCAACCACAGTCATTAAAAGATCTTTTTGGATCAGGGAGAGAGAGGGGGAGGAGGGGGTGAGAGGGGGAGAGAGAAAGACAAAGAGGAGGGGTAGAGAGAGTGTGATAGGGAGGGAGAGGGAGATAGAGAGGGAGGTATATATGGGGGTTAGAGAGAGGGGTAGTTTGAGGAAGGGAAGACTAAGAAAGAGGGAAAGAGGAGGGAAGAAGGGGGGAGAAGGAGGAGGGGGGGGAGAGAGAGATGAGGGGGGAGGGAAAGAGAGGGAGGGAGGAGGGAGATAAATAGATGGATGGAGAGAGAGAGGGAGAGAGTTGAAGAGGGTGGATACATAGAGGGAGTGTATGCGAGAGTATGGGGCATGGAGAGGCAAGGTATAGGTCTAGGTCATGGTCTAAGTCTAGGTCTAGGTCTAGGTATAGGTTTAGTTCATGGTCTAAGTCTAGGTCTAGGTCTAGGTTTTGACTTGCCTTTCCAGGTCTAGGTCAAGGGAATATCTTTATCTTACCATGCCTTGGATTGAAATGTACCACTCTTTCTAGTGTGTGAGAGTGTGGGAGGGAGAGAGAGGAAGAAAAATAGGGGAGGTAGAGAGTGAGCATGTTAGAGTTTGGGAGGAAGAGAGAGGTAGAAAAAGAGGGGAGGTAGAGAGTGAGTGTGTTAGAGTGTGGAATGGAGAGAGAGGATGAAATAGAGGGGGAATATAAAGTGTGTGTGTGAGAGTGTGGGAGAGAGAGAGGTAGACATAGAGGGGAGGTAGAGAGTGAGTGTGAGAGGAAGACATAGAGGGTGGATAGAAAGTGTGTGTGAGAGAGTGTGGGAGGGAGAGAAAGGAAGACAAAGAGGGGAGGTAGAGAGTGAGTGCATTAGAGTGTGGGATTGAGAGAGAGGAAGAGATAAATGGGGGTTATAAAGTGTGTTTGTGAGAGTGTGAGAGGGAGTGAGAGAAAGGCAGATAAGGGCAGTAGAGAGAGAGTGTGAGAGGGAGAGAGAGGAAGATAGAGAGGCAGGTAGAGAGAGAGAGAGGTAAATGTAGGAGAGAGGGGTATATGTAGGATATATATATGAGAGATAGTGGGATGGATGGTGAGAGAGAGAGGGAGGAGGGGGGAGAGAGAGAGAGGGAGGACGGGGGACAAAGAGAGGAGGGTTAGAGAGAGAGTGAGAGAGGGAGGGAGAGGGAGAGAGAGAGGGATAGTGAGAGGAAGGGAATCAAAGATGGATAAATAGAATGGGGGGTAGAGAGAGTGAGAGGAAGGGGGGGATACAAAGGGATATATAGAGGTGGAATATTGATAAAAAGAGTGGTAGAGAAAGTGATACTGAGACTAACAACGAGGAGAGAGAGAAAGGGTGGGAGATATGTGGAAGGGAGAGGGGAGNGAGAGAGAGAGAGAGAGAGAGAGAGAGAGAGAGAGAGAGAGGGTTTGAGTTTCTAATTCATGTCAAGGCAAGGTCTAGGTCTAGGTATCTCCATGCCTTGTGATGTCTAATTCTTACCATGTCTAGGTGTTATCATTTATAGGAGTGTGAGGGAGAGAGATGGAGATAGACAGGGGGTAGAGAGGGAGAGTGAGAGGGAGATAGAGAGGGGGTGTAGATTTATGGGAGAGAGAGAGAGAGGGTGGAAGGGATGAGGGAGTGACTTATACGAGCGTGTGCATGTTCCTACACTGTGTGCGTGATATTAAGAACACACACACGTTATTTTAAATTCAAATTT
Source organism: Picea engelmannii (assembly GCA_009831015.1). Classification (NCBI taxonomy): domain Eukaryota; kingdom Viridiplantae; phylum Streptophyta; class Pinopsida; order Pinales; family Pinaceae; genus Picea; species Picea engelmannii. Next base: position 314,858 of record ML785746.1, read on the forward strand.
TTTGGGTGGGATTAACAATGTGTATGCTAACTTGGTTGGCTCAGATTTAGGTTTGGGATGAGAAACCTAGTGGTTCGGTCTACAAAATGATAAAAACCTCCATTTTTTTGAATACCCCTCTATATCTCTTTCTTTGACATTATTTTTGTATAATCTAAACAATTTATTTGTTGACGAAACTATAGACATTGATAGAGTCGACTATGCCTATTTCAAATATATAATTTTTTTTTAAAAATTAGTATTGTTTACTACTTTTAATCTATTTTTGTTTTCACATATATCAAAATCCTAGAATACATACCTCTCTTATTTCTGCTGTAACTTTTTTTCGGCTTAACCATTTATCAAATTCGTTATATGCGACACTAGAGGAGATCGATATCTACGATCTAAAAAATATATATTGTTTTGATCATTTTAAGACCCTCTTAGCCTTCACAAACAAACGAAATTGCAATTTCAGGCATATGTTGACTTTGATCATTTTTAAAAAATATTAAATTAATATTAAAAATTTCAAAAAAGTACACAACACAACAAAAATGGGTTCTCTACAAGTATACAAGTTTTTGGAACAAATTCCATCATTAAGGTATTCAACACCTACACAAACAAAAACATATACCTTATATTTTGTTGGAAAAATAAGATACCACTATTAGAAAAAATTAAATTTGACATAGTTATTCACAATTTCTATGAATAAAATTTGTATATTTAGAAAGCTAATTCAATTTCCTATGCTTCATATTCTTACACCATATTCAAATTTATTGTAAAGTACCCTGAGTAATCCATCCAAGTTAAGAGATTGTTGTTTTTCCAGGTTTGCATTGCCACTAACATGCCATGAGAGACTATCATTAGCTTTCACTCACCCATATCATATTCAACACATGCACTAATGAAAACATATGCATTATATTTTTCTTGAAAAATAACATACCATTGTTATAAAAACTCAAGTTTCACATAGTTATACACAAATTCTATAAATAAAAATTATATATTGAGAAAGGTAATTCATTTTCCTACATTTCATCGTTTTACACCATATTCAAATTCATTGTAAAAGTACCTTGAATAATCCATCCAAGTTAAAATATTGTTGTTTTTTCATTTTTCGTTGCAACTAATGCATCATCAGAGACCATGGTTATCTTGTACCCACCCTAAGTAATTTTGGAAACTAATAACCACACTATTGGAAACCAATGATATCACTTTTGGAAACCAACGATGACCTTTTTGAAAACCAATAATCACACTAATAATCACTCTTTTGGAAACTAATAATCACACTTTTGAAACATGATTTAAGTCTAGATTATCACCAAATAGACTAATTTAATGAAATGAGGGTTGAGTATTCTTATTGATTTTAGAGTTTATTCCTTATCTTAACAAATTTAAATTCACCATTTTATCTTCATGTGATTTACAAAGTTATTACTCTCATTTTGTTGGATAATTGCACAAAGTCATCTAAAACTACCATTTATGCATTTTTCAATTTACTAACATGATTATGTTAAAAGTTTTTCAATACTTCCCAAAATTCATTTCATGATTAATTCTAGAGAAATAAATGAAAAATTACAATGTGAAAATAAAATGGCAAAAATGACATGGAAAAAAATTAACAATGCCACAAAACTAAATCAACACCTTATTTTCTATGAAGAGGAAAGGTAAGGAAAACAAACTGATATGCAAAAATTTCACTAAATCAAACATCATTAAATACACCAAGATTATATACCATAGCACGTCCAATATACAAATTTAAATTCATATCACATATTTTATGCTCACCTTCAAACATCATACAATACACCAAGATTATTGATCCGAAACATATTTGCAGAATGGAATGAATACAGATTATTATCAAAATATTTTTAACACGGAAGAACATATATATAGTAAAACCAATTTCTATTCAATAAGGAAATAATCTGAAACTGTAAAATGCAGCAGAAACAAGCTTGCTAGAATGGTGGCGGATTATCTCTCAGAAGAGATGTGATGGCTACGCTCATTCAGAAGAAGATGAATACAATGAGGCTTTGAAGGAATTTTTTACAATAAACAAGAATGACAAAAAATCTAGACATCCAAAAAACCTAACCCTAGGAGATGAAGCGCCAAAAGTCATGTGTGCCCTATTTGGGTGAGTTAGCACATCAACTTCTTGGGGTCGTAACTTTTTCATATGATCTCTGTTTAGGTCGCATGATAGCTCATTGGAAATTTATTGAAGAGGATATTCATTATGACTGCGGTGAGCCCTAAAAAGTGTTGTTTAGGGCCTCAAAATGGCCCTGCAAGTCAGGGAACCGAAAACTAGGGAAAAAACTGCCAAACTAGAAAACTACCAAAATGAGCCAGTTGGAATAGGTGGGAGGCCACCGAAATCCATATGGGTAAATAATACCCCATTAGGAAGAAATGGTATCCATTGTGTTGAGTTCCCCCATCAGATGAGGAAAATTCTACTGAATTTGGCCCCGGGTGAGCCACTTTCCTTGGTGCAGGAGTTGCCCTGCTTTGACAACTCAATAAAGCTGGATCCTTTGCTAGCAAGTGCCCTTGATCTGTTTGAACACAATATGATCACTGGATGTATGTTGTATGCAGTGAGGGTTGACCTTTGTTGGTTTTAGTTGTTCTTTTATCTCTGAGGTGTCCAATAATGGTGGGAAATACGGTCGAAGGATATCCACGTTAAACACTGGGTGCAAGCCAAGGAATGGAGGAATGTTGATCTCAAAAGTATTGTCACCCACAAACTTGGTGATGGTGTATGACCCATAACAGAGTGGGAGAATATTTCTATGGGGTCCTATAAGGGTCTCTTTCTTCAAGTGCAACCAAACTTTGTTGCCCACCTGAAACTTATGTGGCACCCGATGTTGATCATGGTGTTGCTTGTACTTGTCATTGGACTTCTATAGGATATCTTGAACCTATTGGAGGATGTGCTGGATCTTCTCAATGAACTGGGTGGCTTTGTCGACTTCAGTTGGAGTAGGATATGAGTTGGTTGAGGTGAACTCAAGGGGTAGTGAAACATCTATGGGACCCAATGGTTGGAATCCCAACCCCACCTAAAGGGGGTTGTAGCCAATTGAGATATGAAGGGCTCGGTTGTAGCTATGTTGAACATAGAAGAGACTCTCATCCCATGTGTGAGGTTTCTTGGAATTATACATGCACAAGATATCCACGATCATTCGATTTACGACCTCGGTTTGGCCATCTGTTTGGGGGTGGAAGGTCATGGATTTGGTGAGCTTGGTGTCTAGCAGTGACCAGAGGCTTGACCAGAATGTGCTGAGAAATCGACTGTCCCAATCTGATACAATGGTTTATAGGATTCCAAAATGTACCCAGACTCGTTCAAAGAAGAGCTTGACAGTGACCTCTGCTGTGTTGCTCTTCTTGCAGGTGACCAAAATCACCATCTTAGAAAAGTGATCCACAACCACAAAAACACAATCATTTCCCCGCTTGGTGGACGGGAGGCCCAACATGTAGTCCATTGAGATGGATTCCCATGGTATGCCAAGAGTAGGCAAAGGGGTTTACATGCATTATTTCTTAGTGGTTGGTTTGGAAATTGTGCAGGCAATGTAGGACCTTATATACTTGTTGACCTCTTGTCGAAGTTTCGGCCAATAGAAATGTTTCTACAGCATTGCCACTGTCTTTTCTACGCTGAAGTGTCCTACCACCCGACTGTAGTGGGCTTCCCAGATCAGCTTCGCTCACTCACTTGATGGAACATAGATATGGCCCATACTGTTAGCACTAGGAATCACCCTCAGACTCTAGTGAGGATAAGCCCAGTACCCATCAATTTATACAGTAAATGTAAATGAGTTTTAAGGGGGTCAAATGGATAAGACTTATGATAATAACGTTCCAACTCAGAAAATTTGGGCTGGAATGCACAAGTAATTGAGGTCTTGTATCGACTTCAGTCAGTAAGATGGAGTAAAGGTGAATAGGAGGAATACTTTGGTGAGAAAGTGTAGAGGTCTACTATGGACATCAGGTCTTCCAACAACCTAAGGAGGAAAACAATCAAATAGAAGATTCTCTTGAATTCAAATTTTCAAGGAAACTGAAAGACATTATAACAACACTATAATCAAACATTCATCATAATATAGTTAAAACAATCCATGTGAATTATTCAATCATGAACTCTCTCAGTATCAAAGGAAAACAAGATGGAAAAAGAAATCTGACTTAGATTAATCAAGAAGTCTCAAATCAAGTAACATATGCAGAGAACCAATTTTCTTCATCAAAATATTACAATAAGGGAGCCTAGCTCAACCATCGACCCTTACAAAATATCAAAACTACCTATATATAAGTAGAACTGTTGCAACCATCAAGAGTGTGATTTGATTGTTGCATTCAAAGTTTTCAGTCGACGTCTGCTTTGTCAGACTATGCATATAGTCTTCTGTTGTCAGACGCAAGATCTTTCATCTAGGCCTTCTCTATGAGACTATGCATGCATCTCTCTTTCAGATGCGAGATCAAATATGCCAATCCTTTTTTTGGCTTTCCATTTATGTGTTGAGACGAGGCCTCAACCATCGCTCTCATTATCAGTAAGTACCTTCATCGGGATCAAGACGAGGCTTGACACCCATAATTGTTCTTAGAAGGTGCCAATGACTTATTCGAGTCAATTTCGACTCCTATAGGTTATGGTGATCTTCTTTTATGACCAATACAGGTGTAGCAGGTGGCAGGCCGAAATTTGCTTCGTAGATCGGCCTTCGGGAATTTCAATTCTCAAAATCCATTTGTCTTCAACTTTTTTTATCCAGAGTGAAGGATATGGTGATGCGTGGCTCCTACTGATCGACGGATCAAATTCTCTTCGGGCACTTCGGGCTTTGTCCCTTTAAGACTTTGCAATGTTTCTCATTAACATTATTTCTAAATCTCGATTCCCTCGATAATTTTCCACTGTTGATATCTCCCAATGAGATCTATGGCCCAAATTTAATCTTTGTTCGACCATTGATTTTGGGCCTGGAATGAGTCGCTCTGAGTGTTGTGCTTTGCACTCATGGTTGTGGCCTGTGGCCCTTGACAACTTTATGTGATAACATTTGGCTCCACAGGGGATGGCATGCTCCCTGTGAACTACCAAGAACAAGTAGTTACAGTGCCTTAGTTGTTGGGTTATGGAGTCTGGCTCAAAACATTTCACTGAAGGCCGACATGTACACTATTCTACTTATAAAAGGAAAACAAACACACATGCTCTAGAAGGAGATTATTTATGTACAAAACCTAAGCTAACTGAATTTTACAATGGGCTAAGTGAAGGAAAAATTCCACCAGAGCCATTCAAACTGTTTGATAATTGAATCCTTCGCTTCACTGCAAGTGATCCATAAAAAACAAGGAGAGTGTGGCAGTTGACTAATTTCATTCTTATGATTGTCCATATTACTTTCAAACGATTCTAAAAATATCAATGCTTCATGCTCCAAATCATTTGATAAGTATAATTCTATGTACTCATCGACAGGGTCATGAAATTGAAGGCAACACATGATTAACTTATGGAAGGTTACCTTCATTGTGTCATAGTTGCTGACAGTTTGTTTGATGTGTTCTATAGGCACACCTGATTGAATGACAACCACATGCATCTGTGGTTCAAAAAGCTGCTTCCTATGAACTGTAGGTACAAGTGGAAGAAGGATGGACGTAGGAGGCTGTTGATCCACGGATGACTATTTATTTACTTCTAGCTGTGTATAAATGATTTATTCACGTGCCTCAACTAAGGGCTTCTCTTGGTCAAACTCTCGGGTTGTGTCTTCTATAACAAGGCCAACTTTTGCATCATCCTTACTGTCTTCATAGTGATGAAATATAATATAATCTTGTTGCTCATCATCACTAGAATATCCATTAAAAAATGGTTTGCCTTTCATTGCTATGATCAACCTTTAAAACAATAATTTCATCAAGAATATAACTGTTAAAAATATCCATTTCAGGAACAGTAGTAACTGCTACTTCTAGTTGTTCATACACATCATTTTCATCAAGAGAAGGCTACTCATGGATACGTACATCGAAGAACAAATTTTCCACAGTCTTTTCTTCATAGGGACATCAGGTAAAAACTGCCTTACGTTCAAAGTTGAGATGATACTGACTTTGAATCCTGCCATAATCTCGAAGGTTGTCCTATACTTCCTCAACATCCATGAATAACTGTGATAAAGATGTATATTTCCTTTCTCTTAGGAGAAGGACAAGATCTGAATGCTGAGCCATGACATAGTACACCATGGCAACAAACTCTGTGGGTTTGATCTCTACATGCATACTATGATAAACACTGTAAAACCTCATGTTGAAGAAATCCAAGGCTTCCTCTTCCCCTCTCCTCAAGGCATTAAAATCATCCCAGTACTGATCAAGGGACTTGTTCTCACCCCACCACTTTAGAAAAACATTATATATCTCGACCCAAGAACCAATGGAGTCAGCTCCTAAACCCTTAAACCATACAACATCATCTACTAACAAGGATTTGGAAAACAATCTCGTGGTAACCTCCTCATGAACTATCTCAAACTGATCAATAAAATTCTCAAAAGCCTCCACATGCCTCTCAACTGTAACATGATCCTCTCCAGAAAAATGAGGAAAGTACTTAAATAAATCAAGAGGATAAAGATGAAGATGATATGGAAGCTTTAAAGGTTTAAACAACTTGTCTCTCGTTCTAGTTTGAAAATTAGTGGGATGAATATGAGGCTTAAAGCACTGGTGGAAAGGCTCAATAGTAGCAACAGGATGTGATGAGATTCGAAAAGGCTGTGGATCAGTTTCAACCTCCCCATGGCTACAACGGTGATTAAGTTTAGGAGGGGTTTCAATATGAAGCTCATCTTTATGAGTAGGTTGAGTTGAGGATATAATATCAACATCTACAACATAGGCAGAAAGCAGGTCTTATTCTTCCAAGGATGTATATATAATGGAAGTCTGGTGATCAACCGAATAAACAAAGTAAAATATGATCCTCTTTATATGTGAAGGGAAAAACAAAAATGAGTTGATAAAGAACAACATAAGTTCATGAAGAAATCTCATAAGATGATACCTAGTCGTTCCCTTCATCTTTCTACCAATAGGATCCTCCCCAGTGGAGTCTCTGATGTGGAGTCACTAGGTAGATGATAACAGTCAATTTTTGTATCCCTCTCTTGTCTACCATCAATATTTGGATCTATGTCATTCTTCCCAGGGAGCTCTTGAAATTGCTCAAATCCGTCCCTGACAATGGTGCCATTTATGTTAGCACTAGGAATCACCCTCAGATTGTAATGAGGATAAGCCCAGTACCCATCAGTTTATACAGTAAATGTAAATGAGTTTTAAGGGGGTCAAATGGATAAGACTCGAGATAATAACATTCCAACTCATAAAATCTAGGTTGGAATGCAAAAGAAATTGGGGTCTTGTATCAACTTCAGTCAGTAAGTTGGAGTAAAGGTGAATAGGAGGAATAATTTGGTGAGAAAGTGTAGAGGTCTACTACGGACATCATGTCTTCCAACAACTTAAGGAGGAAAAAACTCAAACACAAGATTCTCTTGAATTCAAATTTTCAAGGAAACTGAAAGACATTATAACAACACTATAATAAAAAATTCATCATAATACAGTTACAAAAATCCATGTGAATCAGTCAATCATGAAATCTCTCAGTATCAGAGGAAAATAATATGGAAGAATAAAGATGACTTAGATTAATCAAGAAGTCTCAAATAAAGTTACATAACCAGAGAACTAGTGTTCTTCATCAAAATATTACAATAAGGGAGCCTAGCTCAACCTTCGACCCTTACAAAATATCAAAACTGCCTATATATAAGAAGAACTACCGCAACCATCAGGAGTGTGATCGGATTGCTCCATTCAAAGTGTTCAGTCAACGTCTGCTTTGTCAGACTATGCAGATAGTCTTCTGTTGTCAGACACAAGCTCTTCCATCTGGACCTTCTCTATTAGACTGCGCATGCAGCTCTCTGTTAGACGCAAGCTCAAATCTTCCAATCCTTTTTTGGCTTTCCATTTATGTGCTAAGACGAGGCCTCAACCACTGCTCTCATTCTGAGTAACTGCTTTCATCAGGATCAGGATGAGGCATGACAACCATAATTGTTCTTAGACGGTGCCAACGATTTATGCGAGTCAATTTTAACGCCGCACAGTTATGCAGATATTCTTTTGTGACCAATACAAGAGCAGCAGGTGGTGGGCCAAAATTTTCTTCGTGGATCGGCCTTCGGGAATTTAGATTCTCAAACTCCATTTGTCTTCTGTTGCTTTTATCTAGAGCGAATGATATGGCGACGCGTGGCTCCTGCTGATCGACGACTCAGATTCTCTTCGAGAACTTCGGGCTTTGGCCCTTCAGGACATTGCAATGTTTCTCATTAGCATTATTTCGAAATCTTGATTCCCTCGATAATTTTCCACCATTGATCTCTCTCAATGAGATCTATGACCCATATTTAATCTTTTCTTGATCATTGATTTTGGGCCTGGAATGAGTCGCTCTGAGTGTTGTGCTTTGCACTCATGGCTATGGCCTACGGCCCTTGAAAACTTTATGTGATAACATTTGGCTCCACAGGGGATGGAATGATCCCTGCGAGCTGCCAAGAACAAGTAGTTCTAGTGCCTTGGCTGTTGGGTTATGGAGTCTGGCTCAAAACATTTTGCTGAAGGCCGACATGTACACTATTCTACTTATAAAAGGAAAACAAATACACATGCTCCATAAGGAGCTTATTTATGTACAAAACCTAATCTAAATGACTTTTACAATGGTCTAAGTGAAGGAAAACTTCCACTAGAGCCATTCAAACTGTTTTATTATCGAATCCTTCGCTTCACTGCAAGTGATCCATAAAAAAAAAGGAGAGTGTGGTAGTTGTGTAATTTCATTCTTATGATTGCCCATATTACTTTCAAATGATGCTAAAAATATCAAGCTTGCATGCTCCAAAGAATCTGAGAAGTATAACTCTATGTACTCATCGAAAGGGTCATGAAACTGAAGGCAACGCATGATTAACTCATGGAAGGTTACCTTCATTGTGTCATAGTTGCTGACAGTTTGTTTGATGTGTTCTACATGCACACCTGATTGAATGAAAGCCACAGGCATCTGTGGGTCAAAAAGATGCTTGCTATGAACTGTAGGTACAAGTGGAAGAAGGTTGGACGTAGGAGGCTGTTGATCCACTGATGACTATTGATTTACTTTTGGTTGTGTATAAACGATCTCTTCACGTGCCTCAACTAAGGGTTGCTCCTGGTCAAACTCTCGGGTAGTGTCTTATGTGACAAGGCCAAGTTTTGCATCATCCTTACTATCTTCATAGTGATCAAATATAAGATAAGCTTGATGCTCATCATCACTAGAATATCCATAAAAAATGGGTTTCCTTTCATGTCTATGATCAACCTTTAAAACAATAATTTCATCAAGAATATAACTGTTAAAAATATCCATTTCAGGAACAGTAGTAATTGCTGCTTCTAGTTGTTCATACACATGATTTTCATCAAGACAAGGCTGCTCATGGATACCTGCGTCAAAGAAAAAAAATTCCACAGTCTTTTCTTCATAGGGGCAATAGGTAAAAACTGCCTTATGTTCAGAGTTGAGATGATACTGACTTTGAATCCTGCCACAAGCTCAAAGGTTCTCCTCTACTTCCTCAGCATCCATGAATAAATTTGATAAATATGTAGATTTCCTTTCTCTCGGGAGAAGGATGAGCTTTGAATGTTGAGCCATGACATAGTACACCATGGAAACAGTCTCTGTGGGTCTGATCTTTATAGGAATACTATGATAAACACTGTAAAACCTATTGTTGAAGACATCCAAGGATTCATCTTCCCCTCTCCTCAAGGCATTAAAATCATCCCAGTACTAATCAAGGGACTTGTTCTCACCCCACCACTTTAAAAAAACATTGTATAGATCGACCCAAGATTCAATGGAGTCAGCTCCCAAACCCTTAAAACATACAACATCATCTCCTAACAAGGATTTGGAAAACAACTTCATGGTAACATCCTCATGAACTATTTCAAACTGATCAATAAAATTCTCGAAAGCCTCCACATGCCTCTCAATTGTAACATGATCCTCTCTAGAAAAATGAGGAAAGTACTTAAAGAAATAAAGAGGATAAGGATGAAGATGATATGGAAGCTTTAAAGGTTTAAACAACTTGTCTTTGATTCTAGTTTGAAAACTAGTGGGATGAATATGAGGCTTAACGCATTGATGGAAAGGCTCAATGGTAACAATAGGATGTGATGAGATTTAAGGAGGTTGTGGATCAATTTCAAACTCCACAAGGCTGCAAGGGTGTTTGAGTTCAACATGGTTTCAATATGAAGCTCATATTTATAAGTAGGCTGAGTTGAGGATATAATATCAGCATCTACAACACAGGCAGAAAGCAGGTCTACCTCTTCTAAGGATGGATATATAATGGAATGTTGGTGATCAACCGAATAAACAAAGAAAAATATGATCCTCTTTATATGTGAAGGGAAAAACAAAAATGAGTTGATAAAGAACAACATAAGTTCATGAAGAAAGCTCATAAGATGATACCTAATCATTCCCTTCATATTTCTGTCAATAGGATCCTCCCCAGTGGAGTCTTTTATGTGGAGTCATAGGTAGATTATTACAGTCAATTTCTGTATCCCTCTCTTGTCTACCATCAAGAGTTGGATCTATGTCATTCTTCCCAGGGAGCTCTTCAATCTGCTCAAATCCATCCCCGACAATGATGCCATTTATGTTAGAACTAGGAATCACCCTCAGACTGTAATGAGGATAAGGCCAATACCCATCAGTTTATACAGCAAATGTAAATGAGTTTTAAGGGGTTCAAATGGATAAGACTCGAGATAATAACGTTCTAACTCAGAAAATCTGGGTTGGCATGCACAAGAAATTGAGGTATTCTATCAACTTCAGTAAGTAAGTTAGAGTAAAGGTGAATAGAAGGAAGTCTTTGGTTTGAAAGTGTAGAGGTCGTCTATGGACATCAGGTCTTCCAACAGCCTAAGGAGGAAAAAAATCAAACAGAAGATTCTCTTGAATTCAAATTTTCAAGGAAACTAAAAGACATTATAACAACACTATAATCAAACATTCATCATAATACAGTTACAACAATCCATGTGAATCATTCAATCATGAACTCTCTCAGTATCAGAGGAAAATAATATGGAAGAAGAAAGATGACTTAGATTAATCAAGAAGTCTCAAATCAAGTTACATAACCAAAGAACTAGTGTTCTTCATCAAAATATTACAATCAGGGATCCTATCTCAACCATCGACCCTTGCAAAATATAAAAAATCCCTATATATAAGAAGAATTGTTGCAACCATCAGGAGTGTGATCAGATTTCTACATTCAAATTTTTCAGTCGACGTCTTCTCTGTCAGACTGTGCAGATAGTCTTTTGTTGTCAGACGCAAGATCTTCTGTCTGGACCTTCTCTATCAGACTGCACATGTAACTCTTTGTTAGAAGTGAGCTCAAATATGCCAATCCTTTTTAGGCTTTCCATTTATGTGCTGAGACGAGGCCTCAACCACCGCTCTCATTCTCAGTAACTACCTTCATCAGGATCAGGATGAGGCCTGACACACATAAATGTTCTTAGACGGTGCCAACGACTTCTGCGAATCAATTTTGACGCCTCGAGGTTATGCAGATCTTCTTCTGTGACCAATACAAGCACAACAAATGGCAGGCCTATTATAACCCTATAATTTATAGGATCAACTATTGATTGTATTTTTGTTCCCTTCAGTGTTTTTGATTTGCAGAGATTACTTGTAACACCCTGTTTACCCCGGTCTATAAAAATAACTATACTGGCCAAGAACTATGGCATACTCAAAGAAGTGAATGTGTGATTTTGAATGGACCTTATTACAAAGGGTCGACGAATGTAAATAATGTTATGAATATATGTTGCAGGACTGCTGGGAGGGGGATGTTTTGAAAAGAGACCACGATGGCTGATGAAAGGTGGTGGAAGACACCTGGAATGGTGGCGTTAGCTTCCACCAAAACCAATACCATATTTGGTCTTCACTGGTGCGAAGATCAAGAGTGGCTCGCTGGCTCCGAAATGAATTACTCGCCAGGTTGGTAGGTCAAGTGGATCCTCATGAGTTAATGAATTTTGTGCCACACGCAACCTCACCGAAATAGAAAAGGCAGGAAAGAGGTGTGGAGGGGGTTAGTCGCGACAGAGATCGCAAGAGGGGAGAAATTAGAAGGACTCTAAAAAAATTATACAGAGTGATTGATAAGCAGAGAAGAAGGAGAGTAACCTTTGTTCTCGACTTCTGACGAATAGAGACTTAGTCTCACAGCATCATGGTCTAATCTCGGGGGTGGCTAGTGGTAAATCCATTTGGAATCACCGAGCCTACGGTTGGGTGGAAACGAGTACCCCTCTCAATAGTTGCATCAAACCTGGTGTTTTTTCAATAAGTGTTATATCTCGTATCTTGAAATTAATATTCTGACATGTATGTTCATGGTTTGTGCAATTATGAATGGTTTTAGTATAAGACTGTCAGTATGGTGTTTTGATCAGGAATGGTGGTTGTATGCTTATATTGGAAACACCACCTATGGCTTATATATATATATATATATGTATTGACTACATGCTTATGTTGGAAAGACCACCTATGGCTTACGTAAATATACATACTTATATATATGTATATATATATATATATGTTTTGAACGGATTAAGTTTTCAAGTCTGTTCTCGGGAAATTTATTCCCTTAATTGTCTCAAGTAATTCTCTGGATAGATCTCCCCACAGGGACACCCTTCTTGAAAGTTTACCCAAGGATCTGTTGGAGGATTTTATGGCATAAGTCTTAAAACCCTGCACGAGAGAGAATGGTCCTCTTAGACTTTGACATTTCGACATTTCGGTACCCGAAATACCCAAGGGCGAGTTCCCTTGTACTCGCAAGTCCCAAAATCCCAACTTGCGAAATCCCGAAACGATAGTGTGCGGGTAAGTCATGATATTTTGGCATTTCGGTACTCGAAATAGCCAAGGGCGAGTTCCCTTGTACTCTCAAGTCCCAAAATCCTGACTTGCGAAATCCTGAAATGATAGTGTACGGGTAAGTCACGATATTTTGGCATTTTGGTACCCGAAATACCCAAGGGCGATTTCCCTTGTACTCGCAAGTCCCGAAATCCCGACTTGCGAAATCCTGAAATGATAGTGTGCAGGTAAGTCACGATATTTCATCATTTCGGTACCTGGAATACCCAAGGGCGAGTTCCCTTGTACTCGCAAGTCCCAAAATCCCAATGGATGAAATCCTGAGACAATGAAGTATGTCTAAAAGTTTGGTGTTTCGGAGTTTCGACTCCTGGGAGACCCAAGTGCGAGACCTCTTGTCGTTGCGAGTCCCAAAATCCCGATGGAGGAAATCCTGAGATAGTGAAGTATGTTTAGAAGTTTGGTGTTTTGGAGTTTCAGCATTCGGGAAACCCAGGTGCGAGACCTCCTATCATCGCATATCCCGAAATACGGATGGAGGAAATCCTGAAACAGTGAAGTATGTTTAGAAGTTTGATGTTTCGGAGTTTCAGCTCCCAGGAAACCCAGGTGCGAGACCTCTTGTTGTCGCAAGTCCCGAAATCCTGATGGAGGAAATCCCAAGACAGTGAAGTATGTTTAGAAGTTTGGTGTTTCGGAGTTTCGGCTCCCGGGAAACCTAGGTGTGAGACCTCCTATCGTCGCATATCCCAAAATCCCGATGGAGGAAATCCTGAAACAGTGAAGTATGTTTATAATTTTGGTGTTTCAGAGTTTTGGTTCCCGGGAAACCCAGGTTCGAGACCTCCTTTTGCCGCATATCCTGAAATCCCAATGGAGGAAATCCTGAAACAATGGAGTATGTTTAGAGTTTGGTGTTTCGGAGTTTTGGCTCCCAGGAAACCCAGGTGCGAGACCTCCTGTCGTCGCATATCCCGAAATCCCAATGGAGGAAATCCTGAAATAGTGGAGCATGTTAGAGTTTGGTGTTTCAGAGTTTCGGCTCCTGGGAAACCCAGGGGTGAGACCTCCTGTCGTCGTACATCCCGAAATCCTGATGGAGGAAATCCTGAAACAATGGAGCATGTTAGAGTTTGGTGTTTTAGAGTTTTGGCTCCCAGGAAACCTAGGTGTGAGACCTCCTGTCGTCGCATATCCCGAAATCCTAATGGAGGAAATCCCGAAATAGTGCAGCATGTTTAGAGTCTGGTGTTTCGGCTCCCAGGAAACCCAAGTGCGAGACCTCCTGTCGTCACACATCCCAAAATCCCAATGGAGGAAACCCCGAAGGATAGAGTACCAAACTTATTCCGGGGTGTTGTTAACCTCGATAAGTGGTTAGGTACATTTTGGGTTTTGGCCCTTTGAAAGTCAAGAGAGCAAGGGATCACTTGCCTCACGACTCCCCATATCGCGATAGCAGAAGTGCCTTCTTGGTAAGGATTGTGGGCATAGCCACGGTCATATGAGGGAATTTAAAGGGAAAGGAGGGTCTGTGCTAGGCTCCTTAGGATCTCAGGGAGTGTTGTCCCTCGAGAATAAGGAAAGAAAGCTGAAAATTTTCTAGCCCCATGGTGGGTGTGTTACGTTACTACATCCTGAAAAAGAAAGAAAAAAGAAAAGAAAGAAAAAAGAAAAGAAAAAGAAAGAAAAGAAAATGAGAAAAGAATAAAAGAGGGCATAAAAGAAATTAAATAAAGCCCCATGAAATAACAATGGCTTGATCCATAGAGTCTAAGCATGGTCAAGTCCTTTTAAATTGATGTTGATAGTCTTAGTGAATAAGCTTGACTAAACTGTCTAATCTTAGTCAAGATGATAGGTTAGTTAGTGAATAAATTTGACCAAACAACCTAATATTGGTCAAATAGACCCTAGGTAGAGTATTTTCTTAGTCCAATAGTCTAAGTTGGGCTAAAGGTGTAAATGATGTAGGTTAGGACATAGATTAAACAACTTCTTTTTAATAAATATGTATTATGATTGATGAAAAATGCAAGATTTTGGATGATGAAGTGTTTTTCTAACCCCATGGTGATAAAGAGCAGAAGAAGCAGTGCGCAAAACCCATAAAAAGTCATTAAGACTAAGTCCCGCACCATTTGTTGAATCATGCCCTACAAAATTAAAGATCGGGCCTAGATCTACGACTGAGTGGTGAGCGCTCAGATCTACAGCTTTGAAAAGATTTTGGAACCCCCAATCGTTCGACCTTTAACGGTGGGGGGGGGGGTCCGAAACGATGTTTAATATGTGTGCTTAGATCTATGACCATCCCACCAACGCGCCATTAGATGTTCCATGGAAGATTCTAGACCCCCCCGACCATTCTTCTTTTAACGGGGGAGGGGTACGACATGATGTTAAACAACGCACCCAGATCAACGACTGATCCGACTTCACCCAAATCAGTGGTCAACAAGGAATCCTGGACCCCCCCGACTGTTCTGCCTTTATCTGAAGGGCAGGGGGGTTCAGATTTGTAGTCATGGCTCAAAGACACTTTCTTAGATCAGAGCAACGAAATCGAGCTCTGGGAGTCCAATATTCCTTTATATCTTTTCCCCCAGGTCCATCATTTCCCTGAATTTGCCCTCAAAATCAAGGCTCATTACCTTCCTGACTAGAGAACCATAGTCTCGTCATCAGGAGAAACTATGTTCTTCATCACGCCCGAGGCCATTGAACAGATGATGCAGATACCCAGAAGTGAATCTGCCTCCCCTTTCAATCTCGAAATCATAACAGAATTATACCAGAAATTATCTTTTCCTCAAAGAGCCCAGATATTTGAATTTTTCCTCCTACGGGATGCTCAGTTCCCAAAATCAAATCCCCCCTATCCTTCCTTGCTATTCTCAGAAAAGGGAAACCAATTCATTTCATCACTCTGTTTTCTACTTGGTTATTTTTCAGATGCATGGGTGGATGAGCCTATATAGGGTTTTCTATCCATTTTCCCTTCCAAGGAAAAATCCACCACTCAGTTCGACTACAACACTTTCCTGGCGGAGAACATTCACGAGCAGTTTTCATAGTTCGCCACAGAGGGCATCTTCCGGTACTCATCCATCATGGCTTACATGTTCATATTTTTTCATATGGATAGGTTCTCTTTCTCAATGCAGAAGATGGACAAGGAAGGAAAACCTAAAGCATTCACATTATGGACATCACTGCTTAGGAGAAACTCCACTGAGTTCACATTTAAACAATTCATTGAATTGTTTTATCATCCAGTTGTAGGCATGCTTAGTGGAAGACCTGAGCCAAGAATAAATGAAGAAATTCAAAGAGTTTTGTACCTTTCAAATCTGGCAAAGACTGGAGATTGGTTTCTATACCAAAATCACACAGAAATCAGAGTATATGGGTGCAAACTAACTCCATACAAGTTGCCTAAGTATGTGCCTGTTCGAATATTCACACTGGAATATATTCGTCAAATGATAAACTTAGATGACGTCCATTTTGTTTCTTTGAAGAAAAAACAACAGATGAGGATCAAAGGACAAATAGGCCCATTTATCTCCAATAGTCGAGCTGTTGGGGAAGAGGCAGACAAATTATTGAAGGAAATGAAATTCAACACTAGTTTTATTTGGAGATATGACCCCAGTGGGATCATTGTAGATATGAGATCCAAGAACAAAAGTTCACCCTATGCCCACACCTTGAAGCCAGAAATCAAAAAATATGTGAACCAGACATAATGGGAAGTAAATAATTTGGTAGATATAGAGCCACAGGAATATCTTTCAGTATCTATTTCACTAATTACCACTCCAAGGGCACCCAAGGAAAAAATACCAAGAAAGGATGATTCACCTTCAATCACTAAGGTATCAATAGAAGAATTCCAGGTATACAACAAGAAACCCAAAACCACTCATTCTACTCACATGTCTGGTGAGGAAGAGCCCTACTCTACCACAGTGATTGAGAGAAGACAACATGTGGTGTCAACTTCTTCTTCTTTGAAGAAGAAAAAAATAGCTGTGACTACCCAAACTTCACAAGGTTCTGTACACCTAAGAATTTTTGAAAAATATGAAATGATTAAAAGGAAGAACCAGACACTGACCAATAGAACATACTCTAAGTTTTGGAAGCAAACTTCCATAGCACAACACAGACTATTGTCAGCATTTGACACAAAGAAAGGAAGAATGCATCTTGAATTTCTGCAAGCACAACCTCAACCCAAAGAAATCACTGAATACAAGAAGTCAACTATTGTTTTTGACACTAAACAAGTACATCCAAATAATCAGATGGACTTGCATAGACAGACTGGAGAAATGGTTTTCTCCACATTAGCACATGCTTCCGCTACAACATCAAAGTTACAGGTGTCATTAAGCAATGTTCAGACCCAATTGAAGTTGAAGAAGATATCCTCTTTTGCAAAGGATAATAGAATAAAATCCTTAGAGGAGTTGGTGCTCAAGATTGGGTATGATCCCTCGAATGTTAAAGCAGCAGAGGAAATGTTGAAGGAAAAGAATGTTGACATTGCATATTTGAGAAAACAATTGAAATTGCCACAAATAGAGGATTTACAAGCTAAAGAGGTAGCTGAGGCAGAAAACAAGAAAGAAGAATTGTTGAAGCTTATCATGCAGCAGAATGCACAACTCTGAGAAATGGAGATAGAGTTGGAAAAATTATTGAAAGAAAAGGGACAAATGACACCAATGGAAGTCATTCCATTGAGTGCAGTTCTCATTGCAGAAGTAAGTACAATAGCAGTTCCAACAACCACTATAGAATAAATTCCATCAACAACCCCACTGACAGCACTGGAAAAAACTGTGGAGTTAGCAAAATCCATGGAGGAAATGACTCTGCAAGGAACAAAGATCAATAGGTTGAAAATGGAGATTGAAAATCTACAGGAACTCAAGTCTTCTTTCCAAACAAGATACAATGTTGAGAGACAGGTGTCAGAGAAACTCAAGCATGAAATACAATAGCTCCAGAAACAAACAACGGGAGGCAAGACATTAACAGAGGCTAAGGAAAGCATATGGACAGATATTGCGAAATCCATAAATGAAATTTGGCCCATGGTGCAAATCATGTTCGAGCAACATGATCTGGTGTTAAAGAGTAGACAAGCCATTGACAGGATAAGAACAGGGCTGGGTGAGATGACCTCAATGGCCAATGAGATCATCAAGTTTCTGAACTCCAAAACCAAAGAAGAGATAGAGGAATTGAGAGTGGAAGACATAACAGAGATTATCCTCGAGGTAAAAAGGGTATTGACTAAAAGGGGATTGATTTTACAGTTGGAGGAAAAGGCTCAAAACATGGACATTGGAGTTCAAATATTTTTTAGAAAGATTGAAGCCTTACAATAAAAGGGTCTTCATGATCTACATGTCCTAAATGATAAACTAATGACTTTCTCTGATTACAAGCAAAGGATCGCCACTGTGGCCAAAGACAGTTCCTAGTTTTCAGGGATACAGGGCAAGATCATGGGCAAATCATTCTTGGAGACTTTGTAGCATGACCTCATCATTCAGCACGAGATCAAGTATGTCTTCATCATCAAGCTGACTTTTTCTAAATACACCAAGATGGACGAAGTTTACCGCCGGTTATTGAAAATTACCATCCCAAGTACACAGAGATGGGATGAGTAGTGCGATTTGATTGAGTAAAGGCATAGACTCATCCATCTCATCATCCATCTCAGCATCTAGCTCAGTGTCCAGCACATTTGAAGTCATCTGAATGACTCAACAATGGTCTTCCCCAAAATCAACATGAGATATTCAACACATCATCATCAGTTACTACATTTCTGCATCTTGTTAAATTAGTTACTTAGACTCAGACTCTTTCACATCCTGATCATTAATGACAGGGTCATTGTAACTTTTATTATAAATATTTCTCACTGTGAACTAGGAAGGGTTGTTGATCTTTACGCCTGATCAAGCTCTAGTTGTTGTAATTTTTATCAAGAAGTTGTTCTAGTAATACAAAGAGACGTTTCACAGGATTCCTGCGTGTCAATTTTTGGTGAAGTTCTCTTTGTCTGCATACAAGTTTTTTCTTTCTCAGTTATCATATTGTCTCTCTGAAATCTAATCTTTAAAGGAAGTTAAAGTTGCAGAATTTACCATTGTGTACTATGTTCTTAATCTTTTACAAATTTAAATGTTTTTCCTCTAATGTTATAACAAAGAAATTCTTAGATGCTTTTTGTTTTAACTGATATCTGACATTTTCAATAATACACCATTTTTATTTCTAAAGAATCTAGCGTTAGCACTATCTTGCCCTGTGAAATGAATCTTGTAACATTGTCTTTAACTTCTATCTTTTAAAAACAAACCTGATAGCCCAATGGAAGCGTAATTGATATTCAACCACTTCATTCAAAAACAATACAAACAACTCGGTTATATTCTTTCTAACTAGCCTAAAATCTTTGAAAACTCAAACAAATCTAGAACTCACAGAGAGATCCCTCTCTGAAACTAGTAGGGCTAGGTTACCTCTGATAAGTTTCTTCTTACCTCATAACAACCTTTGGGAATTTACAGAGTGATAACATAAATGGTGACTCCATTGTGGACGAACTGAAACAAACTTTCCACCCCTTGTTTTCTTTCCCCTAGAACAAAGACGGCTTTATTTCTGGAAAAAATAGAAACTCTAATATTTACCTAGAAATATGTTCAAAGGTTGTTAAAGTTTGTGCATAAATAACCAAAATCTCCAAAGGTAGAATAAAATCAACAGTTCTGGCTCCCAAAAGAATTTCTACCATATCTCATCCTGACCCAGAACCTTCAAAAGTAATAGATAATCCCGAAAGACTACTTAGGAAGAAACACACTGCAGAAATTTTGAGGAGTAACAGCCCGCTTCTGAGGTCTTTTTCCATCCCATAAAATTTAGTTGTACTTCTAGACCTTGAGTCTGAGATACCCTTTCAAACAAGTCTTCTTAAGACAAAAGCTGACAGTTGTGTAAGTGAAACGGTCTTAGACCAAACTATTTTTCAGCCCAGGACCCCAGAGATACTTTCTCCTAGAGCTGAAGTTGAGCAACGTTTTCACTCCAAGACTGATAATCTCGAATACCTAGTCACAAATCTTGGTCAGGCCTTAGACAAGCTCCATCTTCAACAGTCCGTCGAACTTCCTATTTTAACCATCGCTGCAGTTTCTGCTAAAATTACACCAAGTCACTCCATTCCTCCAAGCCCTTCGTCCTCTATATCTTCAGGCATTTCCTCTCCTGTCACATAGGTTGTTGTTCAACCTCCTCCACCAATCATGGAGGAAATATATGATCCATTGGTATTGGTTGCTCCTTTACATGACATGCCCCAAGATTATCAAACTAGACTTCCATAGTTCGATAGTACCGGCCTCTTGAATGCGCAACAACATGTTGACAAAATGAACGATTACTTTGACCTGCAAGAAGTAGACGAAATTGATGTGCATATGAGATTATTCACAAAAAGACTAACTGGAGATGTGAAAAAGTGGTTCAAAACTTTACGTGCTACTACCATTACTGACATTATTGTTTTCCATCAGACTTTTCTAGACTGGTGGGAGGTAAATAAAAATCCTCTCCAAATTCTATCGAAGTATGAGAACATCAGAAGGAACCAAGGAGAGACAGTGCAGGATTACTACACTCGTTTCAACAATCTATACAATTCTATCCCGACTGAAATTAAACCACCATAAGGTTTGGCATTAATAAATTTCCTTGATGGTTTTAACGCTGACATGTCGTATCAATTAAGGGAAAGAAACACAACAACTCTGGAAGACATGCAAAAAAGTGTTGTCAGTGTAGAAGAAAATCTTTTGAACAGAAGGGCTAGGGAGAGAACAAAAAAGAGGGTCACCATCAAGGAAGAACCTTCTACTTCCTCATCTGATGCCAAATTAGATTCTCTAGCCAGAGCCATGGAGAAAATGATGGAGAGACTCACCATAACTGACAAGAACCCACTTAGGGAGAACCAAGATGCCCCTCAAATCAGAAACTCGAACTTTAGGAGAAATCCACCCCAGATTAGACAAAGAGATCCTAGGGATCAACGGGAACAATGGGGACCTGATCAACAGATTAGACCACCTCTCCAGGAAAACTATGTTGATGATGGGGAGGAAGTTATTGAGGAGTTTGATGATGCTCATATAAATCTAATGGGTGATCATGATCATGATCATGAGTCTATTTTCCTCACCCAAGAAGAACATGAAATATTTCTCCTTTCGCAAACAGAGGTGAATGAGGAAGATGAGAAAATAAAACAACAAGCCTTTGAGAATGCTATAATGTAGGTTCACAAACAATATAAACTGAGGAGTAAGAAGGCTAATGAGAATTCTACAAAGAAAGCTACTGAAACCAAGAAAACCTCATAAAACCTTCGCAAGAAAACCTCAGAAAACCTTCCCAAGAAAACCCCTGAGCAGAACAACGCTGAACTTCCTGTGCAAAAAACTCTAGAAATTCTTAAGAAAACAAGTCGAACAGAAGTTTCATCAACCATTCAAGGAGGTGCACCTGTCCATAGATTTTCTATCAATAAATCAAAAGTACATAGTTTAAACAAAACCATCGTTCCTTTCAGCCTCGAAGGGGAACTAGCAAAATTGAAGATACCTATTCCCTTATGTGAGTTGATGAATAAGAACGCTTATAGGTCTCAGGTGATGAAATATTTAAGAATCGAACCTGATATAGGTACCAAAGCCTTGGATGTTGGATCTATACACCACTCTGACATAGTAAACCTTGTCAATGATCGACTTGAGCTCCTATTCAACCCTGAAGTTGATGGTCAAACTAATAATGGCACCATGGCTCCTTTTTACATCAGCCTAAATATCCACGATATGATATTACACAATGCTATGCTGGATTCGAGTGCCTCTCACAACCTAATGCCCAAATCCGTGATGGAAAATTTGGGACTCGAGGTCACCATACCCTACAAATATTTGCATTCTTTCAACTCCAGCAAGGTCAAATGTATAGGCATGATTAAAGACTTATGCATCGCCTTGGCTCAAATTCTGACAAAAAGTTTGGTGATGGAAATCATTATGGCAGATATTCCCCCCAAGTATGGTATGTTGCTATCAAGGTCTTGGAGAGCTAAATTGAGAGGAACCCTGCAGCTAGATATGTCCTATGCCACCATTCCGATTTTCGGCCAATAGAGAAGACTTTACAGGGAAACACTGATGAAGTATATGGTCAGTAGTTAGGAAAAACCACACAATTACCAATTATATTTTGTACACTATGACCTGGATTCTTTCATTCTATATAACGATGGTGATCTTGAAAATCAAATCACACAACTGGAAGATGATGCACCTGACCCAAAGGATGATAAAGCTACTGTCGAAGTAAGAAACCCCATGGTTGAAGAAAATGAGGAACTTCCAACAGACTTCTGGAGCATGGACTTCGATGGTGTTGTGAGTAAATAAGGAGCTAGAGCCAGAGTGTGGATGCATAACCACAGATCAAAGTACTCTGAGAATCATTCCTATAAACTGAACTTTCAATGTACTAACAACATAGCTGAGTACGAGGCTTTAATGCTCGGCCTGAAATTATTGAAGAAAGTTGGTGCTAAGAAGATAATGGTAAGGGGCGATTCTGAATTAATTATCAAGCAAATAAAAGGTGGGTATGCAACAAAACATCCCATACTTAGAGCCTATAGAAACACTGTTTTGGATGCTCTCCAATGCTTTACCGAGATTGATTTGCAGCTGATGCCTAGAGGACAAAATATACTCGCAGACGGACTAGCCACATCAACAACTACCTGTAAAATCCCTTTTCATCCCACTCGCAAGTACACAATGGAGGTGAAGTGCAGACCCACCGTTCTTGATAACATCACCGGTATTTGGAAATGACGATCAAATCGAAGATTTCCTACAATGTAAAAATGATTTTGAATGTATGAACATAGATTTAGAACAAGATGAAGAAGTTGTAAATAAATCCATTTTTGAGAATGGTAGTGTAAATACAATAGATGCTGAAGAAATCAATGAAAAGGATGTAGATTCTGATATCCTGCAGTTGAAAAATAATGTGTTACCTAGAGGTTTAGTTCTGTTGGAAGACTTGTTTGATTTTAATGATGTAGCCAAAAAAACGAAAATTGAAGCTAGTGGTAAAGAGGTTGAAGACTGTAACATAGGAATAGAAGAAAACCCCAAAATGATAAAACTATCTAAATCACTGCCACCAGAGAAAAAAAGAAAATACATTGAACTTTTTAAGGAATATATAGATGTTTTCGCCTGGGCCTATGAGGGCTTAAAATCCTATGACACAAGCATCATACAACACCGAATTCCCATAAAAGAAGAACATAAACCTTTCAGACAAAAGATTTGGAGAATTAATCCCAAGTTGCTTCCCTTGATAGAGAAAGAAATCATGAAGATGTATGATGCCAAGATTGTAGTCCCCTTGAGGTTTTCCAAATGGGTTTCTAATCTAGTTCCAACCAGGAAGAAAACTGGCGAGATCAGGCTCTGTATAGATTTCAGAAATTTGAACAAAGTCTCCCTCAAAGATAATTACCCTTTACCCAAAATGGACCATATTTTACAAAGGGTGGTTGTATCTAGTAGAATCTCTTTACTGGATGATTTCTCTGGTTACAACCAAGTCCTGGTCCACTCAGAAGATCAAGAGAAGACAACTTTTACCACACCCCGGGGTACTTTCATGTATGTGAAGATGCCTTTCAGTCTGATGAACACTGGAGCTACTTTCCAAAGAGCAATGTATATTGCCTTCGGGGATGAGACTGGGAAATTTATAGTCATTTATCTGGATGATGTAACTATTTACTCCAAATCCGATGAAGAACATTTGCTCCACCTCAGACGTGTGTTTGAGAAGTGCAAGAAATTTGGGATTTCATTAAATCCTAAGAAAATCCTTTTCAAGTTAGAGGAAGGTAAAATACTGGGACACATAATCTCAAAAGATGGAATTAAAATAGATCCTAGCAGGATAGAAGCTATCCAGAAGGTGGAACACCCTAGGAACATCAAAAAACTACAATATTTCATTGGAAAAATAATTTTCCTTAGAAGATTCATACCAAACTTGGTCGAGCTTCTCAGGAATATTACCAATATGTTGAAAAAGGAAACAAAAATCAAATGGAACGTCGAGTCCAAACAGTCATTTGAGCAAGTGAAACATGCCCTCACCCAAGCTCCAGTTCTGATTAGCCCAGACTCTACCAAAGACTTTTATCTTTTCTCTTTCGCATCTGAGCACACTATAGTAGCAGTATTGTTGCAGAAAAACAATGAAGGGTATGAGCAACCCATAGCCTTTTTCAGCAAAGCTTTAAGAGACACACCGTTGAATTATAAAATTATGGAGAAACAAGCCTTCACCCTGGTAAAGGCTATAAAATATTTTAGGGTCTATATTCTCCATTCTCACACAATTGCATACATCCCAAACACAGTTTTTAAAGATATATTAACCCAGGATAATATGGATGGTAGAAGAGGAAAATGGATTTCGATCATTCTGGAATACGACATTGAGATAAAACCTACTAAACTTATCAAAAGACAAGGTTTGGCCAAACTGATGGCTAAGTCTAATTTCCATGCTTTAGATATTAACTTTTTGGCTGCAATAGATAGATCAGAAGAGCAGGCGACTCCAAACATAAAAGAGGCATTCTTAAATTCCCCTTGGTACGCAGAACTCATTTTCGTACTCCATAATTTACAGGCTCCTCCAGGTTTGACTAAGACCAAAGCTAGATATATTAAATTGAAAGCATTGAAATTTTGTATTCTGGAAGGCAATCTCTATTGGAAATATCCTAGTGGTATCTTGCTTAATTGCTTGTTAAAAGATGAAGCTGAAAAAGTTCTTCAAGATTTTCATGCAGGAGACTGTGGTGGGAACCTGAGCTGGAAGACCACAACTAACAATATTTTGAGAGCTGGCTTTTACTGGCATACTCTGTTTGCTGACATTCACCAAAAGGTTACTTATTTCCACCAGTGTCAGATTTTTGAAGGGAAAAGGAAGCTTCTGCCACTCCCAATGAAACCCATCTCTGTTGAATATCCTTTCCAACAGTGGGGGGTAGACTTGATTGGTGAAATACATCCTCCCTCTTTGGGCCAACATAAATGGATCCTCACGACCACAGACTACTTCACCAAGTGGATCGAGTTTGTACCATGCAGGCAAGCTACTGACTCTGTCATCATCAAGTTTTTAGAAACTAACATTTTGTCTCGTTTTGGATGCCCCAGAAAAATTATAACTGATAATGCAACGACTTTCAGATCCAAAAGGCTCATAGATTTTTGTAATCAATATCATATTACTTTGGGACACTCAACAGCTTATTATCCACAGGGAAATGGGCTAGTTGAGTCTTCTAACAAAAGTCTGGTGAACATCCTCAAAAAGACACTGTAGGAAAACAAGAAATCGTGGCATAATAAGTTGGTTTTCGCACTCTGGGATGACAGGATTAGCACCAAAAGATCGATTGGTATGTCTCCATACCAATTGGTGTATGGCATTGAGGTAGTTTTTCCCCTTTCATTATGAGTTTCGGTCATGAAACTATTGCAGGAAACACAAGAAGAACCAAATGATGTCCAACAAAGAATAAATCAAATGATCCACCTAATGCAATCTAGAGAAGAAGTTTACAATAGAACTCAAGTGATCCAGGAAAATATTAAAAAGATTTATGACAAGAGAACCAAAGAGGATAACTTTGAATTGGGTGATCTAGTTTTGAGGTGGGACTCCAGAAATGAAGATAAAGGTAAACACAGAAAGTTCGATAGCTTGTTTAAGGGTCCTTACACCATTCAGGCCTTCAGAGGAAATAATACTTTTCTACTTGCTAATCGTGATGGATCAGACCTGCCTGGGGGACCCATAAATGACACGATGTTGAAACATTACTTGCCACCTCAGTAGAGAGATCACCATTCCATTCCATTGTATATATCATTTATTTTACAAGTCTTTTAGGTGTAGGTGTTGTTGTTCAGGTGTTTGAAGCCCGCAGAGAAGGCCCTAAGATGTTGAATAATACCATCAAAGTTTCAAAATAAAGAAAGTCAGGCAACAGAAGAAACTCTAGAGGAAGTTTTTCAAGACAACAAGAAACAGGATTCTTGGCATCTCGCAAGGAGGGTACCATCCCCAAGTGGAGCCGCTGTTATAACCCTATAATTTATAGGATCAACTGTTTATTGTATTTTTTTTCCCTTCAGTGTTTTTGATTTGCAGAGATTACTACATCCTAGAAAAGAAAGAAAAAAGAAAATAAAAAGAAAGAAAAGAAAACGAGAAAAGAATAAAAGAGGGCATAAAAGAAATTAAATAAAGCCCCATGTAATAACAATGGCTTGATCCATACATTCTAAGCATGGCCAAGTCCCTTTAAATTGATGTTGATAGTCTTAGTGAATAATCTTGACTAAACTGTCTAATCTTAGTCAATATGATAGGTTAGTTAGTGAATAAATTTGACCAAACAACCTAATCTTGGTCAAATAGCCCCTAGGTAGAGTATTTTCTTAGTCCAATAGTCTAAGTTGGGCTAAAGGTGCAAATGATGTAGGTTAGGACATAGGTTAAATAGCTTCTTTTCAATAAATATGTATGATGATTGATGAAAAATGTAAGATTTTGGATGATAAAGTGTTTTTCTAACCCCATGGTGATAAAGAGCAGAAGAAGCAGTGCACAAAACCCATAAAAAGTCATTAAGCCTAAGTCCTGCGCCATTTGTTGAATCATGCCCTGCAAAATTAAAGATCGGGCCTGGATCTACGACTGAGCGGTGAGTGCCCAGATCTACATCTCTGAAAAGATTTCGGACCCCCCACCTCCCCCCGATCATTCTACCTTTAACGATNGGGGGTGGGTCTGAAAAGATGTTTAATATGTGTGCTCAGGTCTACGACCATCCCACCAGGGCACGATCAGACGGTCCACAGAAGATTCCGGACCCCCCTGACCATTCTGCTTTTAACGGAGAGGGGGGGTCCTACATGATGTTAAACAATGTGCCCAGATCAGCGATCAACAAGGAATCCTAGACCCCCCGAATGTTTTGCCTTTAACTAAAAGGGGGGGGGTCCAGAATGAAACAAATAAAGGCAAGCCCCATCACAACGTAGTGTCACCTCATTGTGTCCAAACTCCCCCTCTCCAAACATTTACCACCTATCAGTGTTACAATTCACCACCACCCTCTGCAAGTTCCAAATCACGACCTCGTCAGCATGTCCCATCCATCTAACCATTACAGGTCATATCTTTCCCATTTTCCTTCCAATCACCAGTGCACAGGTTGACTAGAGGTACACTTCAGATGTCCTTCATCCTGCACTCTCATGCTCTAAATGACCCGTTGGCCATTTATGACTGCCACATACCCGTTGTCCATCTGACCTGTCCTTGTTCGCCCAAATGGATACCCGTCCACTCAAATTCAACCCCATTTCGGTCATCTCCCATTCCATTCACATTCCCTACGTATCAAGAGCTTCATTTTCCTCCGCCTCTGTAACGCCTCATCCAACCACAGCCATTACCACTAACATTTTGTTTGAATTGCAGGTACTCTTCACAACAATGGCGCCAAAATCCAAGAAGGCAGAAGCCGGGGAAAATCCTTCCCTCCCACCTCCTGTCGACCTCGACAATATCTCATTGGCCCATAAAGATCATCTGATATCGGACACAAGGTGCGAAGTTGACTTCGTGGATTTGCAGTTGTGTCTCAAAGACACTTTCTTAGATCAGAGCGATGAAATCGGGATCTGGGAGTCCAATCTTCCTTTATATCTTTTCCCCTAGGTCCATCATTTCCCTAAATTTGCCCTCAAATGACAGACTCATTGCCTTCCCAACCAGAGAGCCATAGTCTCATCATTAGGAGAAACTCTTTTCTTCATCACGCCAAAGGCCATTGATCAGATGATGTAGATACTCATAAATGAATCTTCCTCCCCTTTCAATCTCGAAATCATAACAGAATTATACCAGAAATTATCTTTTCCTTAAAGAGCCCAGATATTTGAATTTTTCCTCGCATAGGATGCTCAATTCCCCAAATCAAATCCCCCCTATCCTTCCTCCCTGTTCTCAGAAAAGGGAAACCAATTCATTTCATCACTCTATTGTCTGCTTGGTTATTTTTCAGACGCATGGGTGGATGAGCACATATTGGGTTTTCTGTCCATTTTCTCTACCGAGGAAAAATCCACCACTCAGTTCGACTACAGCACTTTTGTGGTGGAGAACATTCACGAGCAGTTTTCACAGTTCTCCACAGAGGGCATGTTTTGGTACTCATCCATCTTGGCTTACATGTTCTCTTTTTTCAGACGGATAGGTTCTCTTTCTCAATGCAGAAGATGGACAAGTACGGAAAACCTCAAGCAGTCACATTATGGACGTTGCTGCTCAGGAGAAACTCCATCGAGTTCACTTTTAAACAATTCATTGAATTTTTTTATCATCTAGTTGTAGGCATGCTTAGTGGAAGACCTGATCCGAGAATAAATGAAGAAATTCAAAAAGTTCTGCACCTTTCAGATCTGGCAAAGACTGGATATTGGTTTCTATACCAGAATCACACAGAAATCAGAGTGTATGGGTGCAAACTAGCTCCATACAAGTTGCCTAAGTATGTGCCTATTTGAATATTCGCACTGGAATATATTCATGATATGATAAAATCAGATGACATCCATTTTGTGTCCCTGAAGAGAAAATAGCATATGAGGATCAAAGGAAAAATATGCCCATTTATCTGCAACAGTCGAGCTGCTGGGTAAGAGGCAGACAAATTATTGAAGGAAATGAAATTCAACACTAGTTTTATTTGGAGATATGACCCCAGTGGGATCATTGCAGAGATGATATCCAAGAACAAAAGTTCACCCTATGCCCACACCCTCAAGCCATAAATTGAAAAATATGTGAACCAGACAGAATGGGAAGTAAATACTCTGGTAGATACAGAGCCACAAGAATCTCTTTCAGTATCTATTTCAATAGCTACCACTCCAAGGGCACCCAAGGAAAAAAGACCAAGAAAGGATGATTCACCTTCAATCACTGAGGTATCAACAGAAGAATTCCAGGTATACAGTAAGAAACCCAAAACCACTCATGCTACTCACATGTCTGGTGAGGAAGAGCCCTACTCTTCCACAGTGATTGAGAGAAGACAACAGGTGGTGTCAACTTCTTCTTCGAAGAAGCAGACATAAATAGTTGTGACTACCCAAACTTCACAAGGTTCTGTACCCCTAAGCATTTTTGAAAAATATGAAATGATTAAAAAGAAGAACCAGACACTGACCAATAGGACATACTCTTAGCTTTGGAAGCAAACTTCCACAGCACAACACAAACTATTGTCAGCATTTGACATAGAGAAAGGAAGAATGCATCTTGAATTTCTGCAAGAACAGGTGCCTCAACCCAATGAAATCACTGATTACAAGAAGTCAACTATTGTTTTTGACACAAAACAAGTACATCTAGCTGATTAGATGGACTTGCATAGACAGACTGGAGAAATGGTTTTCTCCACATTAGAACATGCTTCCGCTAGAACATCAAAGTTACAGGTGTCTTTAATCAATGTTCAGACCCAATTGAAGTTGGAGAAGATATCCTCTTTTGCAAAGGATAATAGAATAAAATCCTTAGAGGAGTTGGTGCTCAAGATTGGGTATGATCCCTTGAATGTTAAAGCAACAGAGGAAATGTTGAAGAAAAAGAATGCTGACATTGCATCTTTGAGAAAACAATTGAAATTACCACCAACAGAGGATTCACAAGATAAAAAGGTAGTTGAGGCAGAAATGAGAAAGAAGAATTGTTGAAGCTTATCATGCAGTAGAACACACAACTAAGAGAAATGGAGATAGAGTTGGAAAAATTATTGAAAGAAAAGGAACAAATGACACCAATGGAAGTCATTCCATTGAGTGCAGTTCCCATTGTAGAAGTAAGTACAACAACAGTTCCAACAATCACTACAACATAAATTCCATCAACAACCCCATTGACGGCACTGGAAAAAACTGTGGAGTTAGCAAAATCCATGGAGGAAATGACTCTGCAAAGAACAT
This sequence comes from Picea engelmannii, assembly GCA_009831015.1. Taxonomy (NCBI): domain Eukaryota; kingdom Viridiplantae; phylum Streptophyta; class Pinopsida; order Pinales; family Pinaceae; genus Picea; species Picea engelmannii. Next base: position 345,260 of record ML785746.1, read on the forward strand.
AGATCAATAGGTTGAAAATGGATATTGAAAATCTATAGGAACTCAAGTCTTATTTCCAAACAAGATACAATGTTGAGAGACAGGTGTCAGAGAAACTCAAGCATGAAATACAATGGCTCCAAAAACAAACAGTGGTAGGCAAGACATTAGCAGAGGCTAAGGAAAACATATGGACATATATTGCAAAATCCATAAATGAAATTTGGCCCATGGTGAAAATCATGTTCGAGCAACATGATCTGGTTTTAAAGAGTAAGCAAGCCATTGACAGGATAATAATAGAGCTTGGTGAGATGCCCTCAGCGGCCAACGAGATCATCAAGTTTCTAAACTCCAAAACCAAAGAAGAGACAGAAGAATTGAAAGTCGAAGACAGAACATAGACTAACCTCAAGGTAAAAAGAGTATTGACTAAAATGGGATTGATGTTATAGTTGCAGGAAAAGGCTCAGAACATGGACATTAGAGTTTAAAGATTTTTTAGCAAGATTGAATCCTTACAGAAAAAGGGTCTTCTTGATCTACGTGTCCTAAATGATAAACTAATGACTTTGTTCGATTAGAAGCAAAGGATCGCCACTGTGGCCAAAGACAGTTCCAAGTTTTCAGGGATATAGGGAAACATCACAGGAAAATCATTCTTGGAGACTCTACAACATGACCTGAACATTCGACACGAGATCAAGTATGTCTTCATCATCAAGCCGAGTTTTTATAAATACACTGAGATGGACGAAGTTTACCGCCGGTTATTGAAAATTACCATCCCAAGCACACAGAGATGGGATGAGTTGTGCGATTTGATTGAGTAAAGGCAGAGCCTCATCCATCTCATCATCCATCTCAGCGTCTAGCATAGTGTCTAACACAGTTGAAGTCATCCGAATGACTCAACAATGGTCTTCCCCGAAATCATCATGAGAGATTCAATACATCATCATCAGTTACTACATTTCTACATCTTGTTAGATTAGTTAGTTAGACTCAGACTCTTTCACGTCCTGATCATTAATGATGGGGTCGTAGTAACTTTCATTATAAATATTTCTCACTTAGAAGTAGGAAGGGTTGTTGATCTTTACGCCTGAGCAAGCTCTAGTTGCTGTAATTTTTATCATGAAGTTGTTCCAGTAATACAAAGAGAAGTTTCACAGGATTCCTGCATGTCAATTGTTGGTGAAGTTCCCTGTGTCTGCATACAAGTTTTTTCTTTCTCAGTTATCATATTGTCTCTCTGAAATCTAATATGTAAAAGAAGTTAAAGTTGCAGAATTTACCATTGTGTACTCTGTTCTTAATCTTTTACATATTTAAATGTTTTTCCTGTGATGTTATAACAAAGAAATTCTTAAATGCTTTTTGTTTTAACTGATATCTCACCTTTTCAGCAATACACCATTTTTATTTCTAAAGAATCCCGCATTAGCACTATCTTGGCCTGTGAAATGAATCTTGTAACGTTGTCTTTAACTTCTATCTTTTAAAAACAGACGCCATAGCCCAATGGATGCGTAATTGATATTCAACCACTTCATTAAAAAACAAAACAAACAACTCGGTTATATTCTTTCTAACTAGCCTAAAATCTTTGAAAACTCAAACAAATCTAGAACTCATAGAGAGATCCCTCTCTGAAACTGGTAGGGATAGCTTCCAGTTTCGAAGAAGTTGGTTAAGGTTACCTCTGATAAGTTTCTTCTTACCTCATAACAACCTATGGGAATTTACAGAGTGATAACAGGGCCAAAATTTTCTTCGCGGATCGACCTTTAGGAATTTCAATTCTAAAACTCCATTTGTCTTTTGTTTCTTTTATCGAGAGCGAAGGATCTAGCGACGCATGGCTCCTAGTGATCGATGGCTCAGATTCACTTCAAGTGCTTCGGGCTTCAGCCCTTCAAGACTTTGTAATGTTTCTCATTAAAATTATTTCGAAATCCCGATTCCCTCGATAATTTTCCATCGTTGTCCCTGAGGTGTAGGACAGTCGGTGACGGAGTGTGTTGTTAAGCCACTCCGTGATGTTAAAGTCACCGGTTCGAAACCTGCGGGGACAAAAAATCCAACCATGTTAAGGGTTGGTGTGGCTCAGGCCGGGTGCGATCCCCGGGTGATTTTGACGGCTTAGATTCCCCTGAGTCGCGGTTTCTCAAGCCACAGGTTAATCGCAGGTCCTGCACAAATTAACAAACAAAAAAAAGATAATTTTCAATCGTTGATCTCTCCCAATGAGATCTACGGCCCAGATTTAATCTTTTCTCGACCATTGATTTCAGGCCTGGAATGAGTCACTCTAAGTGTTGTGCTTTGTGCTCATGGTTGCAGCCTGCAACCCTTGACAAATTTATGTGATAACAAAAATGACACAACAACCCATCCTGAAGATGGAAATTAGCGACAACTGTGTTTGCACCCAACATTTTGTAGGTGGTGGTGAAGTCCGGGTCTACCTCATAGAGTTGGGGCCATCCATAGGTATCATCGCTACAAGAGTATAACACCATGGTGAGTGCCTCAATTGGCGATATACTGAGGCAATCAACGACGCAGTTGGTACTTCCCATTTTATACTTGATGTTGAGGTGCAATTTTTGCAAGTACATGGACCACTTTTGATGGTGGTTATTCTGCAATTTGCCTTGTGTCTACCTGAACTGCAGTGTCTTATGATTAGTTTAGATGACTGTCTCCTTCCCAAGAATGTAATGTCTCCACTGGCGAAAGGCTTCCATAATGGAGTACATTTCTTTTTCATCAGTAGGGTACTTACGACTAGCATATGATAGTGTCTCACTATGATAGGTCACGGGGTGGTCGTGCTGAGTGAGAACGATGCCCACAACATAGTTTGAAGCATATCTCGATCTTAAAGGGTTGTTTCAGGTTCGGTAGTGAAAGTACTGGGGCTAAGCACAAGAACTTCTTCAAATCATCAAACGCTTGTTGTTTGGACCAACCCCAAACAAATTTATCCTTACCACCACCCATGGTTACTTGGATGAGGGGCCATGCAATATGGGAGAATCCCAACACGAACCTACGATAAACATTGGCAAGGCCCAAGAAGCTCTTAAGATCAGTGAGTGTGGTTGGGGTTGGCCAGTCATGGATGACTTAGATTTTGGTTGGATCCACATGTACGCCATGATGATCAACGATGTAGCCCAGCTAATGAACCATGTAGATGTCGAAGGAGCATTTTTCCAAGTTGGCATAGAGCCGGTGTTTCCGCAGGGTGTGCAGAACCTACTGAATATGCTGTAAGTGTTCTTCCTAAATCTTGTTGTAAGTGAGGATGTCATCCAGATACACCACTACAAATGTATTGGTGAATGGTCATAGGATATCGTCCATCATCCTCATGAAAATGGTTGGAGCATTTTTCAAACCAAAGGGCATGACCAACCATTCAAAAAGACCTTCCTTCGACCTGAAGGCAGTCTTCCATACATCTATTTGTTCTATCGGGACCCGGTGGTAGCCAAACTTTAGATCAATATTACTGAAGTATTTGTCCCCCATGAGCTGATCAAGCAGGTCATTGGTTCGGGGAATCAGGTACCGGTTTCTGACTGTGATTTTATTCAGGACTGGATAATCAATGCAGAGTTGTCAGGTTCCATCTTTCTTTTGTACTAGCACGATTGGGCTCCCACAAGGTGATGAGATGGGATGGATGTGCCCCTTGTGGAGTAGTTATTGGATTTGTCACTTGATCTCCTCATTCTCTAACAGAGAGTGGTAGTAGACTGGCCCATTAGGCAGCGATGCGTCGGGGGTCAGATCGATGGGGTTCTTGACCTGACAGTGTAGAGGTACCCCAATAGGTGAGGAGAAAATATATGAGTATTCTTCCACGACCTTATCCACTTGCTTCTGTTGTGTGGATAGGTTGGCCACAGAGACCCTGGATGTGGCTGCGATCTTTTTCTCATTCTGAGAGCGAATCACGAACAAGAAAAAGTTCCATGTCTGAGAGATGACCTTTCTACATTGCTTGGCAGAGATCAAGGAAATAACACTGAGTGGGACTGCCTTGGGTATCCTGTACAATTTATTATTCAAATTAATAATAAAACTGCGAGGCCTAGACTCATATACAACATGACGTTTCCATAAATATGGTTGGCCCAAAAGAACATTACAAACTTCGAGGGGGGAAAAATCACACAATACCTCATTTTTGAAGGGCTTGGTGTCATATGATAGGCGACATTGTTGGATGACGTGGATGTCGCTTCCTTGGCAGAGCCATCTGATGGTGTAGGGATGCAGGTGCAGTGTTGTTGGCAGGGCGAGTCTCTTGACAACCTCTGTTGAGATGAGGTTCTTCTAAATACCTCTATCAACGATGAAGTGTAGTAGGGTAGCCTTCACCCACATCTGTGAATGAAAAAGGTGCTCGCCTTCCTCTGGCTCATCTGGTTCATTGGGTTGGAGCTTGGTGGTAGCAATGGTAGCATTGGGTTTTGCATCAATGATCTGTCTCCCCCTTTCTGGTTCTGACTCGGAGTCAGAACCTGCATATGATTTAGAGGCTTTCACCTTAGCCACCAGTGACTGCTTCGAGCAACAATCAACAGTGTTATGCCAAGGGATCTTATGTAAGTTGCACCACTTCCCGATATCTTTATTTGTCTTTTCTATGTCCTTATTTGCTTCCATCTTGGATTGGTTGTCATGAGGTTGTCTGTCTTTGCTCTGTCCTTTGTTCTGCTAGTTGGTGCCACCCTTTCCTGGATTTTTCTGTGAGGGGTTCCCAGGCCCAGATTGTCACGTTTTTTGTTTGAGCTTCTGCTCAATTTTGACGACATATTGGTAGGCCGTTCCCAAGGATGAGATGTCTAGAAACTCCATTTCGGCCTGGATGTATCTATGCAGACCACTACGATACTTGAGCACCATATGTCCCTTAGAATATTTGATACCCAGCTTGGTGGAGAAGGTATGGAAGATATTTGTGAACTTGGGCACTGCTTGGTCTCTTCCCTACTGCAACGTGGTCCATTTTGTGTACAGGTTATCATAACTTCCAACAGGGTAGTATTGTTCCTTAATAGCATCCTTGAAGGACTCCCAGGTGACTGCAACTGTAAATAATAAGGGTTCCTTTGTTTTCTTTTGCTCACATAAAGTTTCCCACCAATCTTTGACATAGGGGACCACTTTAAGGAGTGCAAAATTAATATTTTCTCTATTCGAGAAGTTATGGACAGAGAAATATCCTTCTAGCAGATTCAACCATTTGTCTACCACATCTGCGTCTATCTAACCTTCAAATATAGGAATATTGAAGTTGATTTGTACCTTGAAGGGGGAGACGCCTCCATTTGAGGAAGATGTGTTGCCTGTTGGTAGCCGCCGAAGAATTTGCACAAAACTATGCATCATCTCGTTCCTCTGTTGCGTGAGTGATTCCTTGAGAAAATTTTTGAAGGGATCTCCTATCCCGTCGCCTTTATTTTCTTCTTCCATGAGAGGTAGTTTGGGCGTGATAGAGCTTTTTCCCTCAAGAGAAACAATCTCGAGACCCAATCCTTTATACCCTGACCTTGTTGGGGACATGCATTAAGAACAACAAGGAGCATACCACTCTGATACCACTGATCCATAATATATTTGCAGAATGAAATGAATACGGATTATTATCAAAAGATGCTTAACACAAAATAACAAATATACATTAAAATTGGTTTCTATTCAATAAGGAAATAAGTTGAAACTGTAAAATGCAATGGAAACAAGCTTGCTAGAATGTTGACGGCTTATCTCTGAGAAGAGATGTGACAGCTATGCTCATTCACAAGAAGATGATTACAATGAGGCTCTGAAGGCATTTTTACAATAAATAGGATTGTCAAAAACCATAGACATCCAAAAAACCTAACCCTGGGAGATGAAGCACCAAAAGTAATGTGGGCCCTGTTTGGGTAAGTTAGTACATCAACTTCTCGAAGTCGTAATTTTTGCATACGATCTCTGTTTTAGGCGCACGATAGCCCATTAGAAAGGTCTATATGAGGAATATACATTTTAAGGCTATCTATCAAAGGTCATTTTGACTGTGGTGAGCCCTAAAAAATGTTGTTTAGGGCCTCAAAATGGCCCCGCTAGTCAGGGACCCGAAAATTAGGGAAAAAACTGGCAAACTGGAAAACTGCAAACTGGCAAACTGGAGAACAAATTTTAAAAGAATAATCTCTTACGAATTAAAGATTATTTTTATGAGTCAAGGTATGAACTTTAAAACTCATGAATTAATCCATGGAGAGCTTTAACTAATTAAATTTTTTTCTAGAGTTTGAACAATTCATTTCTTTGTTTAAAACTCATAAATTAGTCCATGAGATCACGAGTAAAGACATGAACTTTAAAAACTCATGAATTAGTCTATGGGTAGCTTTAACTAATTAAATTTTCTAGACTTTGAACAATTCACTTCGACAAAAAAGTGTGCAACCAACTTATTAACATGCTTAGGACAAAAACATAGAACAACACAACACTAGGTAAAAATGAAATTGATAGGTAGGTACATTCAAGCCACCTAGTGGAGTGCCCAACATAAACTAACACTAAATAAATAAATCTTAATTAAACACCCTACAACGTGGAAGTTAGTCATCTAAAACTACCATTTTTATTTCTCTCTTAAATTAACAAATATTCAAATTAATAACAATCAAAATTACCCCTATTAATCTAAAACTACCATTTTTATTTCTCTCTTACATTAACAAATATTCAAATTAATAACAATCAAAATTACCCCTATTAGTTGAGGTCCACTTCAAAAAAACATTTGACACCCATGTAACATGCAAAACGATGTTACGAGTCACTAAAAGTGACAACCATCACACACTAAATCTGATAAATATTATAAATTCTATCCTTCCACGAAAGAGAACTTGAATGCGACATCAAAATCAAATGATAAATATCACAATAAATCTGTACAGAATAAACATGTTCTCTTTGCTGGTATATGTTTATTCTCTACAGATTGTATCACAATCAAATGATAAATATCTAATTACATGTTTTGACTAACTT
>ML785746.1:370481-392577 GCA_009831015.1 Picea engelmannii
TGGGAGGGAGAGAGAGGAAGAAAAATAGGGGAGGTAGACAGTGAGTGTGTTAGAGTGTGGGAGGGAGAGAGGGGTAGACAAAGAGGGGAGGTAGAGAGTGAGTGTGTTAGAGTGTGGGAGGGAGAGAAAGGAAGACATAGAGGGGGGATATAAAGTGTGTGTGTGAGAGTGTGGGAGGGGGAGAGAGGTATACAAAGAGGGGAGGTAGAGAGTGAGTGTGTTAAAGTGTGGGAGGGAGATAGAGGAAGACATAGAGGGGGGATAGAAAGTGTGTGTACGAGAGTGTGGGAGGGAGAGAGAGGAAGACAAAGAGGGGAGATAGAGAGTGAGTGTGTTAGAGTGTGGGAGGGAGAGAGACGAAGACATAGAGGGAGGCTATAAAATGTGTGTGTGAAAGTGTGAGAGAGAGTGAGAGCAAGGCATAGAGGAGCAGTAGAGAGAGTGTGTGAGATTGTGAGAGGGAGAGAGAGGAAGATAGAGAGGGGGTAGAGAGATAGTTAAATGTAGGAGAGGGGGGTAGATGTAGGAGATATATATGAGAGATAGTGGGAGGGATGGTGAGAAAGAGAGAGAGGGGGGGAGAGGGGGAGAGAGAAAGAGGGTAAATTCATGAAGGTGGGTAACACTTTCGTGACAATCAGATCTCCAAAATTGCAAAAGAAATTTTTTTGGCCGAACTAATAATTGTTTCAGCCGAAATTTCTATTTTTTATCCCGAAATATGTTTCAGCCGAACCTTTGAACGTCAAATCAAATGGTACCGTGACAACGCCCTCGATTTTCATGTACAATTTTAGCTGGATGGATTTTTTTCATTCGGTAACATATTTTCGGCTGAAAGATATTCCGGCCGAAAAGATATTTCGACCGAAAGAATGTTTCCGTTGAAATGATATTTCGGCTGAAACATTCTTTCAGCTGAAAATATATTTATATATTTACCACACATCGTGACTGTTACGGTTTTTCTTAGATCTTGGCAAGTGACTGCTAGTGTGAGTAATTGACTGTTAGTGTTAGTGTGTTGGTGTGGTTGTGTTGGCATGGTCGTGTTGGCGCGGTCGTGTTTGGCGTGATCATGTTGGCGCACTTGATAGTTTGATAGTTGGTTGCGGGTGGGCGGACAGGCGGTCAGGCAGTCGGAGCTGCAGAGAGTGGGTCTAGGAGCTACAGGTAAGTTTAATTTCTATAAATTTAAATTTAAATAATTTAAGTTTAATTAAATTTGATTTCTGTAAATTAATATGGTATTTTGACTGTGACTTGGTCACGGGGGGTCATCCTTGTGGCCAAGTCATGGGCACGCCCATGGCTTGGACACAAGGTTGTCCCCCCGTGGCCAAGTCACAATCCACGGGTTGTGACTTGGCCGTGTGGGGCCAACCCTGTGGCCAAGTCGTGGGCACGCCAACGACTTGGCCATAGGTCTGGCCCTTCGCAGCCAAGTCACAATCCACGTGCTTTCTATTGCTATTGTCTTCTTGGTATATGAGATCTTATTGCAACATAAATACGAGATCCTTTTAATCGTTGTTCCATTTAGAATATTGATATTGTAGACTTTGCTGGAATGCAAAATTTTATTAATGGATAGTTCATATTTCCGAAGTCTTGCTTCATCCTAAATGGGGAATATTAGAGAATGGAATGTGACTTATCCTCCTAAATACAAATTTAAAAATTTCCCATGAACCAAAGGTCAACATACCCATAAAAGAAATTACAACAAAACAATATGATTTACAGTTTGTTTTCAATTTTAATATTTGTCCATATGTATAATATCTGTACATATGTTTTAATATCTATGCATATGTTATAATTAGGATAATATAGATTTTCAATTTTAATACATGTTCATATGTTATAACATATTACAATGTAATATGTTATAACATATTACATTGAAATATGTTATAACATATTACAATGAAATATGTTATAACATATTACAATGTAATATGTCATAACATATTGCATTGTAATATGTTATAACATATTGCATTGTAATATGTTATGACATATTACATTGTAATATTTTCTGAAGAATCTACATTAATATAGCACTCAACAAATAGAAACAAACTTTGAAACATAGGCAATATATTCACTGAAGTCATTCCCTCAACCTCCAAAATAGATACACTGAAATATGTAATAGTAAATTTGCATTGATAGCGAAACAGATAAAAGACATCAATATTTCATGTCAAAGCCTCATTTACAAACCTAGAAGAAAGAACAATTTTAAATACATTTTACAGTTTACAGCTTGCTTTATACAAATTTACAGTTTGTTTTCAATTTTAATATCTATGCATATGTTTTCAATTTTAATATTTGTGCATATGTATAATATCTATACATATGTTTTAATATCTATTCATATGTTATAATTCGGGTAATCTTTGTTTTCAATTATAATATATGTGCATATGTTATAACATTGTAATATGTTATAACATATTGCAATGTAATATGTTATAACATATTACATTGCAATATGTTATAACATATTACAATGCAATATGTTATAGTAATATGTTATGACATATTACATTGTAATATGTTATGAATAATATGCATTAATATAACACTCAACAAATAGAAACAAACTTTGAAACATAGGCAGTATATGCACTGAAGGCATTCCCTCAACCTCCAGAATAGATACACTGAAATATGTAACAATCACTTTGCATTGATATTTCATGTCAAAATCTCATTTACAAAGCTAGAAGAAAGAACAGTTTTAAATACATTTTACATTTTATAGTTTGTTTTATACAAATTTATAGTTTGTTTTCAATTTTAATATTTGTTCATATGTATAATATATGTACATATTTTTTAATATCTATGCATATGTTATAATTCGGATAAAATATGTTTTCAATTTTAATATCTGTGCATATGTTATAACATTGTAATATGTTATGACATATTACATTGTAATATGTTATGAAGAATTTGCATTAATATAGCACTCAACAAATAGAAACAAACTTTGAAACATAGGTAGTATATTCAATGTAGTCATTCCCTCAACCTCCAGAATAGATACACCAAAATATGTAACAGTCACTTTTCATTGATAGTCAAACTGATAAAAGACGTCAATATTTCATTTTAGAGACTCATTTACAAAGCTAGAAGAAAGAACAGTTTTAAAATATACAAAATTCCACGTACAATAGATAGAAATAAACCTTAAAACATGGGGGAAATGTCCATTGCAATTATTTCCACAACTAAAATATGTTACAGTACTTTGCACTGTAACAAAAAGACATAAGAAGTGAACATTTCATGTCAATGTCTCATTTACAGAACGATAAGAAATAACAAATTTAAAACCAAATGTCTAACTCCAATGCCATGGACCGAGATACCAATTATGATCCCTCCAAAAGTCAAGCTAGCTTACATTTTCAACAAAGAAGGGCTTAAAAGTATGAAGACTCGGAAATAGAACAGAATTAACAATACCCAAGAAAATTGATAAGAACACAACGAAAATCTCATAGACGAAATGCAATTTGAACTTGCATCTTCATTCAAGAAAGTGAAAAATGCAATTTGAACTTGCATCTTCATTCAAGAAAGTAAAAAATGCAATTTGAACTTGCATCTCCGTTTAGAAAGTCAAACGTTTCAACAACTCTTGTGATTAGTGGCCTATACCTTACACTCAGACTCTACACTCTTAACTATATTGTAATATTCACATAGCTCATATGGGTAAGATATGAAGTTGATTCAATTTCTTTAGCTCTCTCTTAATCAAAGTAAAACCCATATGTATTGGATACGAGTATACCCTTTGAAAGAACCTTGTTAATGATCTATTACCCTTTGTATTTACACAAGCATCTAGTTGAAGATAATGATTTATTACCCTTTGGATAAGATACTAGTTGAATGTGGTGATCTATTATCCTTTGTATTTACACAAGCATAGGAATCACATACAAGTGTAATACAGGTGTTGATACTTAGTGTCATTTCTTTCTAATGACATCCCATGTAGTTAATAAGAGATAAGATTAATATCATAATATGTATTGATTATGGTAAATAGGTAACATGACATCACCTTGTTGAACCTTAAGCTAAGTTGTTCTTGTATTACTGATATGATAGTAATGGAATGGATATATTCCCCTTGTATTACAAGTTAAGCTATTGCCTTTAGTTCTTATTATATACTTCCCTTTCTAGTTAACAGTCATGTTGTTTTCTTCATGACCCTATGTTATAGCTCATACAACAACCTTTAACTGTAGCTCGACAAATAAGGAAGATGTTAGTAGTATCCCTATTCAATGGACTTACTTCCTTATAGTGATCATTGTTTTGGTACAAGGATGAGATTCATAGTATGGAATGTTATGGAATTAATGGGAAGCAATACCATTAGCTAATACACAATGAGAGATTCAAACCAGTGTAATCGGTAGTTCATAATCAAATGCATTACTCATATTAGGAAGATGTACTCATAGTTAGTTTTGTACTAATTTCCATATTCAAGTAATGGAAATCAATGGTAATAAGTGAAGCTAATCCACAATCAATGATAATAAGCTAATATAATCCACAATCAATCATGAAGGCGAAGAAAACATGTAAGAGGACACACCAGAATAACCTGACTCATATGATGGCAAGGAAATGGACCTTGGGGATCTTGACCTAAAGTCCATTTATTCTTCCTACTAGCAAAAAGACTTGAATTCAATCACTGAGTAATAGGCTCAGCTTCTGAAGGACTCACTGGTTCATAATAAAATTCTTAGCAACTCAAAATAAAAAATAAAAGGTATGCCCTCTATTCCCAATGATACAAGAAAGTAAATGCCACCAATTCCTTCTTCAAACCCTTTCCTCTTGCATCTAGAAGGGACCCCAAGCTATGGCCTTATATGCACATGAAGTAGCAGGAAACCTTTCCCTTATCTAGAACCCTGCTAAAATAACTTTGTCCAACTTATTTACCACCAAGCGCTTCTTCACAACTCCCTTGCATCTTGTATGGTCCTATCAAACTCGTTTTCTCACCATTTTTTATGGTCCCAACTCTATCCCTAACAAGATTCATTTCCTTGACTCCATTCAACACCTGCAACCCCATCATCAATAATGATCATTGGCTTATTAGTGGATACTTCAACATAATTACCTCTTTGAAAAAAAATAAAGGAGGCATAAGAAGGCTCGACCATGACTCCCAATCCTTTCTTGATACCATCCAATCCCTCAACCATCAATGACATTCACACCTAGAACAATTGTAGAAGAGGCCAAAACTAGGTGGCTTCAAGACTTGATTGCTTTCTAGCCTCATAATCTATTTTTCTATTTTTCTTCCATCATTCATCCTTCATCCTTCCCTATGGGGGATTATACCACTAGCCAATAATGCTAAATTTAGACCTTCATGGAAACCCTCTCAGCGCATGGTTCCTCTTTGAATGTTTTTGTTTTAACCATTCAAATTTCCAGAAAATATCCAATCCTAGTGGGAAGAATGCAACTTTTATTCATGAAAACCTATGTACATATTTCACCAAAAGGTGAAGCATATCAAACAAAAACTAGGAATATGGAACAAACATGAATTTGGAAATATTTTCCACGGAAAAAAAGAGATCACCTCCCAGATGGAACAGGTCCAACAAGCCATCATACGTGAAGGCCACATAGAACAACTAATAAGGAAGATAAACAAATACAATCTCAAATTAATGAAAGAGAAAAACAAGAGGAACTACTCTGGAAAATGAAATCTAGAATATGTTTTCTCAAAGAGGGGGATAAAACACAAAATTATTCCACATATCTATCATTCAATGAAGGCATCACAATTGCATCCCCTATTAAAAATATAGACAGGGAAACCATGTGACAGAACATGCTGACATAGAATAAGAGTTATTCAACTTCTTTCAGGATCAACTCATTGAACTAGCAACAAAGTGAAGGTCGATTATTCAAAAAACTACTCAACACTTCTTGCACCTAGTCTCACTGGCATAGAATGATTCCCTCGTGTGTCCCATATTTCCAGAGGAATTTGAGAAATCATTCTTTGACATGCTTAAAGAAGAATCATCGGGTCCTAATGGCTTTACTTCGGATTTCTTTCAAGCATGTTGGTCGATCATAAAGTGTGACACATGGGCCTTAGTATAAGACTCCCACCTTCACTCCAATTTTATCCCAGATCTAAATATAACCTTCCTCACCTTCATCCTGAAGGAATACAAGGTGGAAAACCCCAATAAAGTTCGCTCAATTTCCCTCTGTAATGTGGTCTACAGAATCATCACTAAAGTCATCGCCAATCGACTAAAATGTTTTCTTCCCTCTTTGATTTCTATAAAACAAACCATCTATGTGGAGGGGAGGCAAATCTTGGATTGGTTTATCCTTTCCAGATGGTCATCCACTCTCTAAAAATTTCCAAAACCCTCGGTATGCTCTTAAAATTGGATATGTCTAAATCCCTCGACAAGCTGAGTTTGTGATTTGAAAAGATCTTTTAAATGACTATGGTTGAGTTATTATGCATGTTTTCATTAACCAATTAAGGAAGATTAAAGAAAGAAGAAGAAGATATGAGAAGATATCAAAGCCATATAAACATGTACAGAACTGAAATGAAGTAATAAACAACAACAAACCATAACACCAATGTGATAACGGAGTTCGACAATCTCGCCAACTTCTCTGGGCCTTTGTCTCAGTGGGTGAGGATTTTCTTATTTATGTTCAAATCTCAATAAGTACATCACAGCAGTGCCAAAAGGTTACAAAAATGATCTTTTCTTGTTATACCAGATCTCTAGAACCCAACAGAAGAAACAACACTCAAATCAGATGACCGGAGCTCCCAGAAATGGCTCACAAAGGTGCGCTCCTCAACAGCTTCCTTGCATAAAAATCGCTTTGGCTTGGCTTTCCTTTAGCATAAATCTACTCTGAAACTCCTCTCATGGCCTCAATAAGTCCTGGTTTATATATATCTAAAGTTGTTAACCATATCCCAACTTCCCCCCAAGATCTGGCTTCAAAAAGAGCCCAATATCCCCCAAAAATGGGCAAAACTCTCCAATAACAGATGAATAAATGATAAAATCCACTAATCTAAAGTGAAAAACCCATTTTTGCAATATAATTGGGCTAAATCCCCCTGCACTGGGCACACACCCCTTTAATAGGGTCACATGGATATGATGTGGCCAAGCCCCGGTCCCTAAGGGCTGCACGTTGACCCTTACCCCTGCTAGCTCTTGGATTTACTACAAGTTCATAGGACCAGGGGCCGATCCCCATGCCAACAACCAAACACATAGCACCGGGTTATATGGAATGTGCTAATGGAGCAGCCCGAGACCAAGGGTTAGGATTTTATCCATCTGCGCTATCGGTCAGGGGTTGGTCATATCCTAGTTTTCGTGCTAGGTAACAAAACCACGGGCTGGGGCTAGACCCCATCCCTTTCCGCCTTTTCACTAATACTTGGTGCAATTCAGATATTAAATAAGTGGTATGGTTAACAAGAACCATCCGTGGGTAGCCTAGCCATCCCAACTCTTCTAAGACTTAGCCTAAGTAGAGGTCATGCGTTCGATCCTCATGGAGACCAAAACAATTTTTCCAACGAACCAACTGCTAGGTGCCATATGGCGTCCTATGTCTGGGCTACATGGCACCGCTTCATTCTCCAGTACACTTCTACGTGTCAAATGAGGATTTTCTCGACGGTCACATCACCTGCCCTGTCAGAATTTCGTACCCTGCCATGTGTCATTGTACGAGTGTGCCACGTGTCACCCTTATAGTGGTGACATGTGTCACCTCCCGATTGGTCCACCTGTCATGTCCACGTCATCTCCATATGCCTAGTCATCCTGCCACATGTCACCTCTAGAGGCTTCCACATCAGCTGTACAGAATCTTCCAACCGTGCTTCCACATCATTTGTACGACCATATAGCCTATACAGTCAACTGCCAAGTGGCACTGTACGGACTATACAGTCAGATTTTGTTTGTCTGTTTGGAAAAATGAATAGAACATGATATCAAGAGAATACGACGTCTATTTGTTCCCATTCAAGTTGTGTTGGGTTCGTATCAACGAGGCCTACCCATAAGTCTGTTTTGAAGCCATTCTGGGAACTTTTATTTTTAGACCTTTCTGAGCCCCATCAAGGTCCTGGATCCAAATCTGGATCACACCTCCCCACTAAAGGACCTTTTTTTCGCCAAAAGGTTACTGACAAGTCAACAAGTTTGGGATAGGCCACTCGATGTTTCCTCTATCTCTGAACTCTGTCATGTGCACCTATCTCATCAAGATCAACTGTAACACAGTCATGACAACCGACAACATATTGTTAGCCATTTGAACCTTGTCACATTTTACTGAAGCCACTATCATCCATGTAGACGACATTACTAATGATAGCATCAAAAATACGACTACAAACGAGCTGATATACTTGTAATATTTGCATGACATGAGCTTATCTTGAAGCAAACCATGATTGATCTTCCATTCAACAATCATTTCCTATTCTTTCTTAAGATCGATCACTTGATTTGAAACAATTATAGGTTTGTTACTTGCTTGAACTTCCTTATTTAATTGTTCCATTGTTTGAACATTTTATTTTCCTTTACATGATGAGCATGAACCACATAATATTGACTTACTTTGGTTATTTGATATTGATTCTTTGTCCCGTAGAAGATTGGTTTACGGTCATATAATTATGGACTACCTAAGACCATTTCAAATTCACTTAGTGGCACTACATCACATGTTACCTCGTCCACATACTTAGATGAAATAACAAATTTTAATGTGCACTGTTTGGTTATGTGCATTTGATGATGGTTTCTTATCCATTTAAGTGTGTAAGGCTTATGATGTACTTGTGTTTTTAACCCCAATTTCTTAGCCAATTCCTTTGAAATTAGATTATATTGAGATCCACTATTGACGAATGTATCAACCTTAGTGTGACTCATCATGATCCTGATGTAAAACAAGTTACTTCTACAATCAATTCCTTCACCAATTTTACTTGTCATACCAACAAATGAGACCTTAGATTCATCACTTGAATCTGATCCCAAGTCTATGGGTCATGTTGTCGCTGCAACTCTTTTCCTCCCCTTGTTTTACTTGAACCACTTTGGCCTCTTCTCAGGATGTAATTTCCAACAACGGTCCTCATCATGACCATCTTTCTTGCAATGCTTGCAAGAGGGATTCTCTTCCTTTCTTGCCACTGAACTTGACTTCTTTCCATGCCACTTCCTCTTGTCCTCTTTCCTTGAAGACGATTCCCCTAATACACCAACACCTATTTTCCCTACTTCAATGTATGTCGCTTGAACAAAAACCTCATCAATATTAGTTGGTCCAAACATGAATACAATGTTTCTATTATGTGTAGGTAAATCTCCTATATACTTCATAAGAGTTTCTTGGGTATGTAAAGGGATATCTAACATCAATGCCATTTTTTGAAATCCATCTGTATACTCTTGCATTGTTTGTCCTTTTCTTTGTTTTAAAGCTTTCCATTCAATTAATGTTTTCTCTTTATAACCCAAAGGATAGAATTGATTTCTAAGTGCAGAAATAAAACTTTTCCATGATCGAAATACATTACCCACT
Source organism: Picea engelmannii (assembly GCA_009831015.1). Lineage (NCBI taxonomy): Eukaryota > Viridiplantae > Streptophyta > Pinopsida > Pinales > Pinaceae > Picea > Picea engelmannii. The sequence goes on from ML785746.1 coordinate 380,178, forward strand.
TATTGTGTTCCATTTTGCAACTTTCTTTTCCACCAGATGAGTGTTGTGTCTAAAAGTATAAATGATGCCAAATTGATTTGTGTGGCCTCATCCTTGATCTGTTGCACACTGCAATATACCTCCATCTGTCTGACCCAACTGTCAAGTCTCTCTTCATTAAATTCACCATCATACACATGGGTAATTCGAATTTAATATCAAGTTTTAATAATGGCATTTCATTCTTGTGTTTATGAACATGTTTATTTGCATTGGATTTAGAACTTGAACTTGAAGAAGAAGGAGGTGATGATGGAGGTCAAGGAGGAATATGAGGAGGATCCTCTCCTTCTTCACTTTTTCCCTTTGAATATTCACCCAGATTTGGTATTTTCCATTCCAAGTAATCCTCATACAAAACCTTCATCATCTCTGACATCATGAAGAAATTTTTTCGAAACTCTTTCTCATCCTAAGAAAGTCCCTCTTCCGATTCCATCTTCTCTCTTTGAGAAGTTATCTTTCTCAATCCAATCAATGGATTCTCTTAAACAAGATCACCTTCATCATGAAGTAGATTTTCCCTCGTTAACATGCAAAACTCAAATCCAAATGTCAACTAGCTCTGATACCAGTTGATATGAAAAGATCTTTTAAATGACTATGGTTGGGTTATTATGCATGTTTTCATTAACAATTAAGGAAGCTTAAATAAAGAGGAAGAAGATATCATAGCCATATAAACATGTACAGAACTGAAATGAAGCAATAAACATCAACAAACCATAATACCAATGTGATAAGGGAGTTCGGCAATCTCGCCTACATCTCCGGGCAATCTCGCCTACATCTCCGGGCCTTTGTCTAAGTGGGTGAGGATTTTCTTATTTTTGTTCAAATCTCAATAAGTACATCACATCAGTGCCAAAAGGTTACAAAAAATATATGGTATTTTTCTACCAGATATCTAGAACTAAGCAGAAGAAGCGACACTCAAATTGGATGACCGGAGCTCCCAGAAATGGCCCGCAAATGTGCGTTCCTCAACAGCTTCACTGCATAAAAATGGCTTTGGCTTGGATTTCCTTTAGCATAACTCTTCTCTGAATATCCTCTCATGACCTCAAGAAGGAATGGTTTATATAGATCTGAATTTGGTAACCATCTCCCAACTTCCCCCAAAAATATGGCCTCAAAAAGGGCCCAATATCCCCCAAAAATGGGCAAACATTTCCAATAACAGTTGAAGAAATCATAAAAATCCTCTAATCTAAAGTGAAAAGCCCATTTTTGAAATATAATTGGGAAAAATTCCCCTGGAATAGGCGTGCCCCGCCTTAATGTAGTCACATGGCTATGATGTGGCCAAGCGACTGCCCCTAAGGGTTGCGCGTTGGCCCTTATCCCTGCTAGCACCTAGATTTACTGCAAGTTCATAGGACCAGAGGCCAATCCCCGTGCAAAAAACAAAACACATAGCACCAAGTTATATGGCATGTTCTAATGGAGCCACCTGAGACCAAGGGATAGGCTCTTATCCATCTGTTTTATCGATCGAGGGTTGGTCATATGTTATTTTTCACGCCAGGTAACAAAACCACGGGTTGGGGATAGACCCCAACCCTTTCTGCCTCCACACTAATACTTGGTGAAATTCATATATTAAATAAGTGATATGGTTAACAAGCACCATCCGTGGGCGGCCTGGCCAGCCCAACTCTACCAATACTTATCCCGACCATAGGTCATGCATTCGATCCTCATGGAGACCAAATTTTTTTTTCCAACAAACCAACCACTGGGTGCCACGTGGCAGCCACGTATGGGCCATGTGGCACCGCTTCATTCACTAGTCTATTGCCACGTGTCAAATGAGTATTTTCTGGACAGTCACATCACCAACCCTGTCAGCATTCCGTACCCTGCCACGTGTCTGTAACATCCCGCTCTAGCGCACTGAGAAAACTTATTCTTTGAGGACACTTGCTCGCAAGTGATCTGGAATATTACGATATTAAAACTCTTGTCCTTGATTATGATGCGTTATGATAGATGACATGATGTTTTACTGCTTTGACATAGACAGGTGCTATTGACTCAGTTTTATTGAGTGTGCAGGGTTTTGGACCTTGAGGATGTAGAGGCATCGATGGAATCCCTTGGACTCCGAATTGAGTCAGGGAGTGTGCTATTTGGGTTGATTTATTTACTGTGATATTTCATTGATTTGATGATATGATGTGGACATGTTCTGACACAATTGTTGATGATGCAGGCTGACGATAGCTTGCCGACCAGACTCACATATGGAGTAAAGGGGCCTCACATGATTTCCAGAGAGGTTGAGGGAGAGGTGTGGACAACAGACCTGCCACAACCTACTAGCACTCCCACCGTGGCTTGAACTGTAGGTTAACGATTAGCTAGTTCGAGAGGATCCACAATGCCGTGAGGGTAGACTGTGACAGTCCCTCACAATGATTCTAAGGGGCGTGCAATAAGGCGGGGGCATTATTCCTTAGAGCCCTTAGTCTCCCAAAAGTTCACCTGGCGGAGTGTTGACTCCAAGGGTTATTGATGTCTACCAGTCAGTCAAGTTGGCGAGTGGCACCCTTGGAGCACGTGGTGCATCCTGAAGGGCACGTCGCGCAAAAGAAACAAATGAGGCGAGTGGCACCCTTGGAGCACGTGGTGCATCCTGAAGGGCACATCGCGCAAAAGAAACAAATGAGGCGAGTGGCACCCTTGGAGCACATGGTGCATCCTGAAGGGCACGTCGCATTGATGTTGATGAAGGAACAAACTTAGATGGCCCTAAGACATTTATCACATTAAGAAATTCTTAACCAACTTCCCTAATTAAATGTCACCCAGTTCAGACTCTAAGTCCTAAGTCTAAAACTTCTCTAGGGTAAAAGAAAATAAAAATTGTCTAACCTTAAGAAAAAGACCCTATAAAAATAAAAATAAAGATTTAAACTAAAACCACTTAAGTAATAGTTTTAGTCTTCATAAAATTTTTGGGGTAAAATGAAGAGAGTAATAATTTAATTAAAACTAGTGGATTTAAAAATTGCAAAGAAGAAATTAATTCTTAACTTATGAAAGTATAAAAAGATATTAAATCAATAATAAAAGGAAAAGATTAAATGGCGCAACTACCATTTTGGCTCTAATAAAAAGGGGAAAGAAGAGAAAAATAAAAATTAGGAAACTAAGGAATGGAGGAAACATAATAAAGGAAAGAAGGGAACTTATGGTAAAAAGTGAGGTCAACATAGTAAGGAATCTACAATTAAGAACCTTCTAATTTTGAACTGGATTAGCAACTTCATTTTAGGGAAAGTATTTAAAAACTGTAAGGGAATCTAGGGACACCTCGGAGTTAATTTAGGAGCAACTCTAGGTGAGTGAGGGAAATGAGACAATTAATAAATTAAAGAAAATAAATTTTGGAGGAGAGTGGGGGATGATTGACACTTGTACGATGAAGAAATTTTAGAAGATTTCATTAAAACTTAAATTAAAAAGAGATTTAGGGAAAGTTGGAGGTTCTAAAATCTCTATAAAAGAAAGGGAAGATGAAGAAGAAAGGGATCGACTATTTGCGTAACGTTACACTACCGGAATTGTGACTTGACTGATTACTTATGGAGAGTTGGGATTTTCCAGCTTGGATAGGAGAGGTAGCTCAGCCTTGCGAGGCGAGCTGGGAAGATAGACATACCATCTGGATAGTGTGTGGCCCCTTTGCAACTCAGGGGGCTAAGGGGGAAGCAGAGTACCTCTAGCGATTGGCTGGGAGGTACCAATGTAGTCTTGGTAGTCGGCGAGCAGGAGCGGGACGAAGATCAAGTGTGGGATAATGTCTTGGGGTTATTCGTCGTTGGTAATAGGTACGCAACGCGTTTGTTGTTTAAGAATAAAAGGAAATTTGTTTAAAGTTGTATATGAATCCTTGTGATGATGATTGATGTGTTGAATTTTGGATCATCCCGCTTCCGTGTTGTTTTTTTTCCGTGCCTAGACTATTGTAACCCATAGGAACCCTTCGATGAGTTACCCATTGTCTCTGGCATTCTCTTGCTATTGTCAGCATGTTTATATTGTTATCCCGAGATTTAAATGGACCAAACTTTCATCTACATCGGGTTCTTGTTGGATTGACTTGTTTATTACCTCTGCGATTAAATTGATGTAACAGATGTAAAAGTACTACCTCTGCCATTATAATTAGGTAATGAAGGTAAAATTTGATTTCAGCGTTTATAATTATGTGAAGTTGTAAATATTTCTCCTGTGATTGTCGATATATAATGGTTGTAAATTGTTACCTCCGTATTTTCCATGATGTAATAAATATAACAGGGTTACTTCTGCGTTGTTCCCTATCTTGATGGATAAATTTTACCTTGCGTTGGTATTTGGGAAATGGTAACTCTATGATGGTAATCTGCGAGATTGAAACTGGCCAACGATTTGATTGCATCTCATTTCCCTTGTGTTGCTCGGTGTTGGCCATGGATTACTCTCTTCTGCTCTGCATGCCAACAAATCCATTGCTGGTGGCAGCGTGTCATATGCCCAGACTACTGTATCACCTGTTTTGGACAACAATTCGTGTTATCCACAGACAACGAATTTTTGCTATCGTGATCCTTACTGGAAATGTATTTCGGGTGATATATATCGATGTCGAACCTTTGGGAGCTCTATCCCTGTTTTGATATCCATTTTCTTTGTGATGTTGACGATTCCTGATTCCAAGACTGCAAATCCACTCCTCCTTTCACAGCTAATTCCATGCTCATGTCATTGTTGTTTCGATTTATTTATTGGGTGGACGATTTTGTGGCTCTGTACACCGTCTGCCACTAGGAATCCTTAGCGATCACCCCCCCCCATGACCTCTGGACAAACTTGCCCCGCCTTCATGGCGGCGATTTTCCTTTTCTCACATTCGGGTCTGCGTTTAAGCGTTGTTTAGGGATGATTTTAGATAGCGAGTTTATTACGCTCTTACTCCCTTTAATGCATTTTAAATTTGCATTTTTGGTATGCCTTTGATGTGCATTTAAACCTTGAGACTGGCAGTTAAGGCGTTGGTGTAGCTATCGGTTCTGGCGTGTTAATGCACTGACTGGAGTTGTTTTATTTTCTATCCGTTAAGCCTGACCCTTCCTTGCCCGGATATGGTCACCGAATCTTAGCTGCGAGTTAAAATTTGATAGAAAGATAACCTAGCTTTAGGCTTCAAAAAGTCAAAACCTTGCACTTAGCCGGGGGTTCCCAAATGGTAACGGACCTCTGTGTTATTTAGGAAGGGGTTTCAATCGTCGAAGTTATCTTCTTGGTAGGATTTACCTTTTGTAGCAAGTTCCTCTATCCTATTTGTTCTATTACTAAACGATGGCGTGAATGCCCCTTCTTGTAGTTCCCAATTTAAATTGGGTGCATGCAGCCTTTTGAACAATTATAGCAGCAACAATGGGGGTATTAGACCGCCATATGTGGATCGAATTTGTTTTACTAATTGTAGTAACAGAGTTTTTGAGCAGTGATAAGGGCGTTAGATAGGTTAATTATCCACGTAGTTTGTATAACTGACTACCGTATCCTTACTAATTTAAGGTTGTATGTTAAAAAGGAAGGTTTCTCTTTTAATTTAGTTACAGTTCCAATAACATTCTACCTTAATTTAAATCAATCCATCTACCCTTCCAGTTAATATTTCATACCCGCAACTACGTTAATTGTTAGTAATCCTATAGCAATCTACCTTTTAAATAAAATCCATCTACTTTTCCAATTATTATTTCATAGCAGCGACTACTTATTATGTTAGTCTTAAAACATAGTAATCTACCCTTTTTTAATAAAAGTAATCTATTTTTGAAATTTCATAACTAGCACTTACTTTATTTCAGTTGTAATGAAAGGAATATGATTTACACTACGAGAAATTTTAATTTCAATATGAATTACAGTAAAAGAACTTTATTCGCAATGTGATTTACATTATGATTTTCAGTATGATTTTAACTCCTTATGTTCATCATCGTTGTTTTATTTTGCAATGTTATTGTAATGTGAGTTCATTATAATTTATTGATTGAAACATGTAATGGTAATGTCCTTACAATATGTAAAATGCTATGTTAGCATTGATAGCATATGAATGTAAGATCACAGTTACCTTCCTTACATTGTTATTGTATTATAAAAGGTAAAGATATGGTTAATTCATTGTAAGGTTAATTTTATTTTTACTTTTGACAACATGTAAAAGATAAGGTCCCTGAAACTAGGTACAACAAATTATTAAGATTTAGTTGATGGGGAAGTTGCACTCAATTCTATGTACTTATTTTAAGGTTGGTAACTCATCTACTAATGGAAATCAAACGAAGTGATTGATCTGTACTTGTTGCCATTTGAGTCGTAGTAATTGCCGAGCCTTAAATCATGGTTGGTTGTTGTCGAAATCCCTTCTGACTTGCGCCTTCCGTGGAGGACATGGATGTCCTTTTTAATAGTTTGTACCTTATAATTTTATGCGCTTTAGACATGCATGGCAGGGCTTGCAATGGAGGTTGGAAGAAGTTGTGTTAATTTCCTAGCTGGCTTTATTAATGGTCATTATCTTGTAATGTGAATGTTATTCTTGCAAAGTTATTATGACTTAAATGAATGGTGTTATCATTTATGGCAATGATATTGTAGTTTTATTGTTGGGATAACACATAATATGTAAGGTGATTGTTATTTTTGCAAAGTTAATGGGATATAAATGTAATATGTTTATTATTTCATGGCAGCATTATTGTAATTTTATTTGTTATTGATCAACATATCTGGTGTAATGTCCTTGAATTAAGTACAATCAATTATTTTGAGTTAGTAGATGAGGGTTGTTGTTCATTTTAATTAATGTTGTACTTGGTGGGTAAACCTTCCGTGTTCTTGGTTTGCTTGTTGGGCGAGACGTAGACACCTCCATGTTCCTCAAAACAGTCGCTATCCCTAAGACCTTAAATGGTTAAAATCGATGGGAACATGGGCTTGAGCATTGATTATGTGTCTTGGAGGTCCTAACCATTGCAGGGTAGGACGGGTGGGAAGTCAGTCTTTTTATTGTCGATTGATTGTCGTTTCATGCTTGCAGTTACTTGTTGTCCGCCTTATGTCATCTTGTTGTGTTCATCATTGTTGCGTCTTGTTAGTCATCGGGTGGGGACGTAGAGTCGAATGTGTTTGTTTCCCTTGTACACGCGCGCACACACTTTTAAAAACAAAAAAAAAATCCACTTGTTGTAAGAGGTTTGTCATCGTAACGAGGGGTTCCTTACATATGGTATCAGAGAGGGTTCGACCCGCGACTTGGGATTGCTACGAATTTCTTTGACATGATTTAATTATATAGTTGTTGATCGAGTTGATTGTGCGCGTGCAGGTAATCATGGTTAGAGGACGTCGTGGAGGCAGATGAAGGGGTGCTAGGGGAGGAGGCGCGACGCCTCCAGTAGCATCCACACCGGAGGTGTCTAACCCCCAGGGAGACGAGCAGGTTCTTGGACAGGAGCAGATAGCAGTTGGCGAAGTTGTTGGGATGATGAGATCTTTTTAGCGCATGTCCGAGGCACTGATCAGCTGATTGGATAGAGACGAGGCCAAGGCACCGACACCCACCGAGGTTTCACCGCGTGCACCGGCCGCTACTAGTAGCATTCACCGAGAACTCGAGAAGGTAAAATTTCCCGAGTTCTTTGGTGCCCTGGACGGCGCAGCCGCCGAGGCATGGTTGGAGAACATGGCGATGTGGTTCGCACTTCACGATTATATCTCCAACATGAAGGTCTGCATGGCGGTCTTTCAAATGAAGGGGAGCACTCTTCTATGGTGGAAGACGCTCCTTCCGCAGCTGAACATGGTCGTCGAAGACGTGTCATGGGAACTATTCGAGGAATGGTTCCGAGAGTGGCACCTTTCAGAGGAATTCATTGAGCGTCAACTCAATGAGTTCAACGCATTACGACAGGGAGGTCGTACGGTGCCCGAGTACGAGGCACGTTTTATGGAGCTACTCCAGTATGCTCCGCACCTTAACACTGAGAAGCTCAAGGTCAACAGGTTCATGTTTGGCCTTAATGACAGCCTGCGTGCAAAGGTTAGGATCTTGATGCCTCAAACCTTGCACGACGTCGTCCAGAAGGCCCTCATAGCAGAGGAGGAGCTTATCAGTGGGAGTCAGACCAGGACTCAAGCGAGACCAGCAGGGCAGGGTTCATCTGGGACACAGTCACACCAGACACCAGCGAGACATACACCGAAATATCGTGGCTTCCAGAGGGGATCCACTTTCACTACACCCCAACGATCACCGCCTCAACAACGGATACCTTATTGGGGACCACAGCATCAGCAGCAACGCCACCCGTAGCAACAATAGTTTAGGCCTGTTCAACAGAACAGACCAGGATTCCAGGCCGGTGGGCCATTATCTTCTACTTCGAGTACCAGGACTACTGGGCCGAAGAAGGGGTGTTGGATGTGTGGGGAGCCACACTACCAGCGCGACTGTCCTGTGGGGAGGAACAGAGTGTCCGGATCAGCCAGACCCACTACAGTGGGAGATATGGGCAAGGCCCATCGGATTCATGCAGCGGTGAATAAATAGCAGGCAGAGCACCAGTCGATTGTGCTCAAGACGACAGGTACCATCATTGACCAGACCCTTAGTGTTTTGATAGATCCCAGTGCTACTGAGAGTTTCATTTCTGGTGCAGTTCTAAAAAGGATTAAGGTAAAAACAGTTGATCAGGATGAGTTTAGCTTCATAGAGATGGCATCGGGAGCCAAACAGAAGGTTGGAGGAAACGTTATGGGTTGTTCCCTTAACCTGGGAGAGTTTGTCACGAGGGTCAACTTGTATGTCACAATATTAGGATCTTACAACGTCGTGATTGGTATGGATTGGTTGGAATCACATGAGGCGATACTCAACTGTAAGACAAAATGGTTGAGCTTGGTTGATTATGAAGGACATAGACGTGTGATTGTAGGATGGAACCAGGGAGTTTCCCTGAGGTTCATCTCTTCCTTACAGTTACGAAAGAGTATGCGTAAGGGGTGCAAGCTTTATGTGATCCTTGCGCTAAACGAGAAGGGAGTAGCGGAAGGTCTAGAACACCTTCCGATGGTGAGAGAGATTGCGGACGTGTTTCCGGAGGAGTTACCAGGGATGCCGCCGGAGAGAGAATTGGAGTTTACCATAGACCTGAAACCAGGGACCGAACCAATTGCAAGAACACCTTATCAGATGTCGACCACAGAGTTGCAAGAGTTGAAAATGCAACTGAAGGAGTTGTTGGACTTGGGACTGATACATCCTAGTGTGTCACTGTGGGGAGCACCTGTCATTTTCATATGAAAGAAGGACGAATCATGGAGGCTTTGCATTGACTACCGTCAACTGAACAAGGCTACGATCAAGAATCAATATCCCTTACCAAGAATTGATGATCTGTTCGATCAAATGAAGGGTGCGACGGTGTTCTCCAAGATCGATTTTCGATCAGGGTATCACCAGTTACGGATCAAGGAGGTTGACGTCCCTAACACCGCCTTTAAGATGAGATTTGGACATTACGAGTTTACTGTTTTACCATTTGGACTGACAAACTCACTAGGGGTATTCATGATTTTGATGAATGGGGTGTTCCACGAGTACTTGGACAAGTTCGTCCAAGTATTCATTAACAATATTTTGATATACTCTCGGATGACGGAGGAGCATGATGAGCACTTGCGCTTGGTACTACAGTGTCTACGAGAGAACAGATTGTATGGGAAGTTGTCCAAATGCTCTTTTTATCAATCGAGGATTCACTACTTAGGGATTATCATCTTCGGCGAAGGTATCGCCATTGATCCAGCAAAGGTGGAGGCTATTATGGAATGGCCTGTGCCAATGAATGTCACAGAAGTTCAAAGCTTTATGGGTTTAGCAGGATACTATCGACGGTTTGTCGAGGTATTTTCAAAGATAGCAAATCCGATCACGAAATTGTAGAAGAAAAACAAGAAGTTTGTTTGGATCGAGAAATGCGCGGAAGCATTTCGGAGGCTTAAGGAGTTGTTAACAACAACGCCGATACTAAAGGTCCCTAACATGGACACAAACTTCTTGGTATGCACAAACGCATCCAAGGAAGGTTTAGGCAGAGTCTTGATGCAAGACGGACGAGTGATTGCTTACATTTTGAGGAAACTGAGAAGGCATGAGGAAAACTACACGACGCATGATTTGGAGTTATTAGCCATCGTATATGCCTTGAAGGTTTGGAGACACTACCTTGTTGGACAAAAATTTGAACTAAAGACTGATCATTGTGGACTACAACACATTTTTACGCAAAGCGACCTGAACGCGCGACAACAGCGTTGGTCGGAATTGCTTAGAGAGTACGAATTTGAGATTACTTACATAAAGGGAACGGTGAATCGAGTGGCGGATGCTTTGAGTCGGAGGCCACACATCTTTTCAGTGTTGCCTCTTCAGACAAATCTACGTGAGAAGATTATCACTTTACAGCATGATGATGACTGGTACAAAGAGGTCGAGGGTTTTATTGGACAAAACACCATGATGGTACCACGATACGAGGGATTTTCATTTGATAGCGATGGGTTATTGAGGTTTAGAAGTCGGATTTACATACCGCCAAACGACAAGTTGAGGATGTTGATCCTAAGCGAGGCCCATAGAGCAATTTACATGGCTCACCCGACAGTCATGAAGATGAGGACAGACCTTAAACCCTTATTCTTCTGAAAGGGAATGAAGGCCGACATAGTCAACTATGTGGCCAGATGTCTAGAGTGTCAACAGGTAAAGGATGAACATAGACACCCAGCAGGATTACTTCAACCACATGCCATTACAGAATCGAAATGGGAGGTCATTTCGAAGGATTTTATTGTGGGATTGCCACTGATGGCAAGGAGACATGACTCGATTTTTGTGGTAGTATACACTCTGACGAAGAGTTCTCACTTTATTCCTATGCATACGATGTATCAGGCACCTGAAATAGCGAGAGTTTTCATCAGTGAGATTGTGAGGTTGCATGGCATGCCTAAGAGGATTATATACGATCGAGGATCGGTGTTTACTGGACAATTTTGGACGAGTTTCCAAGAGGCCTTGGGAACTCAACTTAACTTTAGTACTTCATATCACCCAGACACTGACGGACAGACAGAACAAACGAACCAAACCTTGGAAGACATGTTGCGCATGTACGTGATGGACCAACAAAAGCATTGGGAAGAATTCTTGCCACTAGTAGAGTTCTCTTACAACAACAGTTACCAGAGCACCATTAAGATGGTGCCTTTTGAGTTTCTTTACGGGCGACCGTGTCGAACGCCCTTGAGTTGGGATCGGATTGAGGATAGGGTCCTAGTGGGAGCAGAAACGATCCAAGAAATGGAAGAGAAAATGCAAACCATAAGACAAAGGATTAAAGAAGCGTAGGATCGACAGAAGATTTATGTCGATGCGCACCGAGTCGACCGTAGTTATGAGGTCGGCGATTGAGTCTTCTTGCGGGTTAAATCACATAAGAGTTCGATCAAGTTTGGAAAGGGAGCTAAACAATCTCCTAGGATCGTGGGACCTTTCAATATTGTGGAGAAAAAGGGGCCCGTGGCCTATCGACTAGCCTTGCCTGATTCTTTGAGGCGTATGCACGATGTTTTTCATGTATCTGTTTTGAGACATTATATTAGTGATCCTACACATGTGATTGACATGAGTTCCTTGCAGGTATCAAACGATGGAGTGCTCACGGCTGAGCCAGTCCACATCTTGGATCATCGCGTTCGACAGTTACGACGTCGAATGGTAGGTCAGGTCAAGGTCCAGTGGGACAGTTATAGTCTGCACTCGGTGACCTGGGAGGACGCATATGATATGCGCCAGCAGTTTCCATTCTTGTTTGATAGATAGACTTATGATATTGTGATACATTTATTTCGGCATTTATACTATGAAACTTCGGGACGAAGTTTAGACCAAGAGGGGGTGTATGTAACATCCCGCTCTGGCACAATGAGAAAACTTATTCTTTGAGGAAACTTGCTCGCAAGCGATCTGGACTATTATGATATTAAAACTCTTGTCCTTGATTATGATGCGTTATGATAGATGACATGATGTTTTACTACTTTGACATAGACAGGTGTTATTGACTCAGTTTTATTGAGTGTGCAGGGTTTTGGACCTTGAGGATGCAGAGGCATCAATGGAACCCCTTGGACTCCAGATTGAGTCAGGGAGTGTGTTATTTGGGTTGATTTATTTACTGTGATATTTCATTGATTTGATGATATGATGTGGACATGCTCTGACATGATT
>ML785746.1:393167-411688 GCA_009831015.1 Picea engelmannii
AATTTTTTTTTTTTTTTTCTAACCTTAAGAAAAAGACCCTATAAAAATAAAAATAAATATTTAAACTAAAACCCACTTAAGTAATAGTTTTAGTCTTCATAAAAATTTTGGGGTAAAATGAAGAGAGTAAGAATTTAATTAAAACTAGTGGATTTAAAAATTGCAAAGAAGAAATTAATTCTTAACTTATGAAAGTATAAAAAGATATTAAATTAATAATAAAAGGAAAAGATTAAATGGCGCAACTGCCATTTTGGCTCTAATAAAAAGGGGAAAGAAGAGAAAAATAAAAATTAGGAAACTAAGGAATGGAGGAAACATAATAAAGGAAAGAAGGGAACTTATGGTAAAAAGCGAGGTCAACATAGTAAGGAATCTACAATTAAGAACCTTCTAATTTTGAACTGGATTAGCAACTTCATTTTAGGGAAAGTATTTAAAAACTGTAAGGGAATCTAGGAACACCTAGGAGTGAATTTAGGAGCAACTCTAGGTGGGTGAGGGAAATGAGACAATTAATAAATTAAAGAAAATAAATTTTGGAGGAGAGTGGGGGATGATTGACACTTGTACGATGGAGAAATTTTAGAAGATTTCATTAAAATTTAAATTAAAAAGAGATTTAGGGAAAGTTGGAGGTTCTAAAAACTCTATAAAAGAAAGGGAAGATTAGGAGGAAAGGGATTGGCTGTTAGTGTAACGTTACACTGCTGGAATTGTGACTTGATTGATTACTTGTAGAGAATTGGGATTTTCCAGCTCGGATAGGAGAGGTAGCTTGGCCTTGCGAGGCGATTTGGGAAGCTAGACGTACCATCTGGATAGTGTGTGGCCCCTTTGTGGCTCGGGGGGATAATGGGGAAGTAGAGTACCTCTAGCGATTGGTTGGGAGGTATTGGTGTAGTCTCGGTGGTCGGCGAGCAAGAGAGGGATGGAGCTCAAGTGTGGGATAGCATCTTCGGGTTATTCGTCGTCGGTAACAGGTACACAAAGCATTTGTTGTTTAAGAATAAAAGGAAATTTGTTTAAAGTTGTATATGAATCCTTGTGATGATGATTGATGTGTTGAATTTTGGATCATCCCACTTCCGTGTTGTTTGTTTTCTGCGCCTAGACTATTGTAACCCCTAGGAACCCTTCGATGAGTTACCCGTTGGCTTTGGCGTTCTCTTGCTATTGTCAGCATGTTTATATTGTTATCCCAAGATTTAAAAGGACCAAACTTCCATCTGCATCGGGTTCTTGCTGGATTGACTTGTTTATTACCTCTGCGATTAAATTGATGTAACATATGTAAAAGTACTACCTCTGCCATTATAATTAGGTAATGAAGTTAAAATCTGATTTCAACGTTTGTAATTATGTGAAGTTGTAAATATTTCTTCTGCGATTGTAGAAATATAGTGGTTGTAAATTGTTACCTCCGTATTTTCCATTATGTAATAAATATAACATGGTTACTTCTACGTTGATCCATATCTTGATGGATAAATTTTACCTTGCGTTGGTATTTGGGAAATGGTAACTCTATGACGGTAATCTGCGAGATTGAAACTGGCCAACGATTTGATTGCATCTCATTTCCCTTGTGTTGCTTGGTGTTGGCCATGGATTACCCTCTTCTGGTTTGCATGCCGGCAAATCCATTGCTGGTGACAGCGTGTCATATGCCCAGACTATCGTATCACCTGTTTTGGACAGAAATTCGTGTTACCCACAAACAACGAATTTTTTCTACCATGATCCTTACTGGTGATGTATTCCAGGTGATATATATCGATATCGATCATTTGGGAGCTCTATCCCTGTTTTGATAGCTGTTTTCTTTGCGATGTTGATGATTTCGGATTCCAAGACTGTGATTCCACTCCTGCTTTCACAGCTAATTCCGTGCTCATGTCACTGTTGTTTCGATTTATTTATTGAGTGGACGATTTTGTGGCTCTGTACACCATCTGCCACTAAGAATTCTTAGCGATCACCCCCCCCACGACCTCTGGACGAACTTGCCCTGCCTTCATGGCGATGATTTTCCCTTTCTCACATTTGGGTCTGCGTTTAAGCGTTGTTTAGGGATGATTTTAGATAGCGATTTTATTACGCTCTTACTCCCTTTAATACCTTTTAAATTTGCGTTTTTGGTATGCCTTTGATGTGCATTTAAACCTTGAGACTGGCAGTTAAGGTGTTGGTGTAGCTGTCGGTTCTGGCGTGTTAATGCGTTGACTGGAGTTGTTTTATTTTCTATCCGTTAAGCCTGACCCTTCCGTGCCCGGATATGGTCACCGAATCTTAGCTGCGAGTTAAAATTTGACAGAAAGACAACCTAGCTTTAGGCTTGAAAAAGTCAGAACCTTGCATTCGGCCGGGGGTTCCCAAATGGTAATGGACTTCTATGTTATTTAGGAAGGGGTTTCAATCATCGAAGTTATCTTCTTGGTAGGATTTACCTTTTGTAGCAAGTTCCTCTATCCTATCTGTTCCGTTACTAAACGATGGCGTGAATGCCCCTTCTCGTAGTTCCCAATTTAAATCGGGTGCATGCAGCCTTTTGAACAATTATAGCAGCAAAAATGGGGGTATTAGACCGCCAGATGTGGATAGAATTTGTTTTACTAATTGTAGTAACAGAGTTTTTGAGTAGTGATAAGGGGGTTAGATAGGTTAATTTTCCACGTAGTTTGTATAACTGACTACCGTATCCTTACAAATTTAAGGTGGTATGTTAAAAAGGAAGGTTTCTCTTTTAATTTAGTTACAGTTCCAATAGCATTCTACCTTAATTTAAATCAAGCCATCTACCCTTCCAGTAAATATTTCATACCCGCAACTACGTTAATTGTTAGTAATCCTATAACAATCTACCTTTTAAATAAAATCCATATACTTTTCCAATTATTATTTCATAGCAGCGACTACTTATTATGTTAGTCTTAAAACATAGTAATCTACCCTTTTTTAATAAAAGCAATCTATTTTTGAAATTTCATAACCAACACTTACTTTATTTCAGTTGTAATGAAAGGAATATGATTTACACTACGAGAAATTTTAATTTCAATATGAATTATAGTAAAAGAACTTTATTCACAATGTGATTTACATTATGATTTTCAGTATGATTTTAACTCCTTATGTTCGTCATCGTTATTTTATTTTGCAATGTTATTGTAATGTGAGTTCATTATAATTTATTGATTGAAACATGTAATGGTAATGTCCTTACAATATGTAAAATGCTATGTTAGCATTGATAACATATGAATGTAAGATCACGGTTACCTTCCTTACATTGTTATTGTAGCATAAAAGGTAAAGATATGGTTAATTCATTGTAAGGTTAATTTTATTTTTACTTTTGACAACATGTAAAAGATAAGGTCCTTGAAACTAGGTACAACAAATTATTACGATTTATTTGATGGGGAAGTTGCACTCAATTCTATGTACTTATTTTAAGGTTGGTAACTCATCTACTAATGGAAATCAAATGAAGTGATTGATCTGTACCTGTTGCCATTTGATTCGTAGTAATTGTTGAGCCTTAAATCATGGTTGGTTGTTGTCGAAATCCCTTCTGACTTGCGCCTTCCATGGAGGACATGGATGTCCTTTTTAATAGTTTGTACCTTATGATTTTATGCGCTTTAGAAATGCATGGCAGGGCTCGCAATGGAGGTTGGAAGAAGCTGTGTTAATTTCCTAGCTGGCTTTATTAATGGTCATTATCTTGTAATGTGAATGTTATTATTGCAAAGTTATTATGACTTAAATGAATGGTGTTATCATTTATGGCAATGATATTGTAGTTTTATTGTTGGGATAACACATAAGATGTAAGGTGATTGTTATTTTTGCAAAGTTAATGGGATAAAAATGTAATATGGTTATTATTTCATGGCAGTGTTATTGTAATTTTATTTGTTATTGATCAACATATCTGGTGTAATGTCCTTGAATTAAGTACAATAAATTATTCTGAGTTAGTAGATAAGGGTTGTTGTTCATTTTAATTAATGTTGTACTTGGTGGGTAAACCTTCCGTGTGCTTGGTCTACTTGTCGGGCGGGACGTAGACACCTCCATGTTCCTCAGAACAGTCGCCATCCCTGAGACCTTAAATGGTTAAAATCGATGGGATCCTGGGCTTGAGCATTGATTATGTGTCTTGGAGGTCCTAACCATTGCAGGGTAGGATGGGCGGGAAGTCAGTCTTTTTATGGTCGATTGATTGTCGTTTAATTCTTGTAGTGACTTGTTGTGCACCTTATGTCATCTTGTTGTGTTCATCGTTGTTGCGTCTTGTTAGTCGTCGGGTGGTGACGTAGAGTTGAATTTTTTTGTTGCCCTTGTACACACACGCACACACGTTTAAAAACAAAACAAAAAATCCACTTGTTATAAGAGGTTTGTCGTCGTAACGAGGGGGTTCGTTACATATGGTATGAGAGCGGGTTCGACCCGCGACTTGGGATCGCTATGACTTTCGTTGACATGATTTAATTATATAGTTGTTGATCGAGTTGATTGTGTGCGTGCAGGTAATCATGGTTAGAGGACGCCGCAGAGGCAGACAACATGGTGCTAGGGGAGGAGGCATGATGCCCTTAGTAGCATCCACGCCAAAGGGGTCTAACCCCCAGGGAGACGAGTAGGTTCTTGGACAGGAGGAGATAGAAGTTGGCGATGTTGTTGGGATGATGAGATATTTTCAGTGCATGTCCGAGGCACTGATCAACCGATTGGACAGAGATGAGGCCAGGGCGCCGACACCCGCTGAGGTTCCGTCGCGCGCACCGACCGCTACTGGTAGCATTCACCAAGAACTCGAGAAGGTCAAATTTCCTGATTTATTTGGTGCCCCGGATGACGCAGACACCAAGGCATGGTTGGAGAACATGGCGATGTGCTTCGCACTTCGTGATTATACCTCCAACATGAAGGTCCGCATGGTGGTCTTTCAACTAAAGGGGAGCGCTCTTCTATGGTGGAAGACGATCCAATGGTACTTTCAATGCAAAATATATAATTTTGAAATGTACGTCACTTGTTTAAATAAATCATAATGGTATTCCATTTTCAATTATTCGTTCATGATCATCTTTGGACATTTTCCATTTTCTAACTTTTTTTTTATTATTGAACTTCTATTAACTTTATGAGCACTGCACATACCAAATGACTATATTAACAAATTGTTACATCTGAATGGTAGTGTTGAAAGTGAACATGAGTATCGGTTTGTTGGGTTTCTTAAAAAAAATATCCTTTCAATACAATGGATCATCTTTCATATATAAAACCATTATCATCAAAATCTTCTAATAACCTCATCTTTTGTTCTGTGCATCGCATCAAATAATATTTCACATTTTCAATGTTGTCCATAGGTGCAACCATGACAAAGACATCTCCTGCAAATAATTGGATATATTGGACAACAAATAGTTCGTATTAGATTATCACACAAGTACATCTACAAGTTATTTGAAAACATTTAAACATAAAAATTACCTTCTCTAACAAGATCAAAAACTCTATCACCATCAACTGACACTATAGTTTCATTTAATTACATCTCCTCTGAGCTTGCAAGTGGAGTTTTCCCTTTTATATTAATTTCAGTATGTCTCCAAGCTTTAACATATTCTGCATTTTCGTTTTCGCAAATATCTATGGATTATGTGTCCTCTATGCAAACTAAACAAAAACTAGACTCATTTCTTCTATCAAATGAAAACACATTTTGATAGCACTTTGTTTTAACTGAATGCATTTTTTTGTTTCCCATGTATTGTATCGGCTTCATATGGAATTGATCTATTCACATCTAGGATTCCAACATACCAAAAAAAACTGCACAAGACAAGAACTTGTTAACTTGAAATTTCTCAAGAAAATGATTGAAGATTGAATATAATTTGAACACGTGAATAAAAATATCGTGTGTACATGTGTAACATGTATATATAGACACACCTGCGCACATCCCTTGACGGATTATTTTCATGGCTTAGCGCCATTTTGCACCATTCAACAACTTGATCAGCAGGTTCAAATCGATCGGCATGAGGGTTCATATGATACCTTCGAAGTGCTCATTTTACACATGCCCATGCACCTTCATGCTCTCCTTTTCCATGACCAGTCTCAAAAAAATTCCAAAAACGTGTAATGTTTGATTTTTTATGAGGACGCCACAACCAATAGAATGATCGTGAAGATTTGAACTGACCTGCACACCCATTTGACCATATCCAATGTCGATCGAATCTGATTCTGCGTTGTTTCAATGAATCATAAAATTTATCGAAACAATGTTGTACATAATGTGTGTCGTGTGCTCGATCATTACTTATATAAAAGTGATATTCTTTAATAACATGTCGATTGTCGTTGGTGTTTTCTATGTTATCAATACTTCGTTGAGCATGTCTATATAGAACGTGGACAAATATAGTGACTTTATTATAATGATAATATTCACTATGTATTTATTTTTGTGCAGTGAATGTGTAATTCTCTGCAAAATCAACTACAAACAAAATTGTCCCTGGTGGAAACACTTCACGAGATTGTTTGAATTGTAGGTATTTCCATCGAGCTCTATGTGAATGATTAGTGTATTTATAAATTTCTTCTCAAACTTCTTCAAAAATCTTTTGGAAATAACATTTGAATAATGTGGAGTTGTGTTGTTGATATATTCATATCTCTTCCAATTCACTGTTATATTAGAAAATGATTGATCATTCATATCAATAAGATACTTTGAGTGAAACATACTTATATTTCCACAACGATCACATTTATTTCCACCAACACATTTTTTTTTGTAAAATAATTCATCACCTTCTCTTTCACATAGAATTTCAAATATAAAAGCACGGAATGTGAAAGGAGGAGGTTAAATTGGCCATAAAGTTTTACCAAAATCATTAAAAGTGTTGTAATACAACTCAAATTCCACATTATAATGACAAAAACAAGTGTCATGAACATCGATGGGTCTAACAAACCATGGTTTTTGTTGCACAAATGTATTGATAGAAATTTTAATTTCTTTGTGATCTTCTTTGAACTTAATGAACAATTCTATTTGTTTCATTGGAAATATATGTTTTGGATGTTCTTCATATTGTTTTCGTGTTATTCTTTGTTGCAACACATCCCTTGTATGTGGTGAAACACGAGATTCTGTCAACCAACAATTATGGGCCAATTCTTTAACAATTTCTGCAAGTCTATCTTTGTAGGGTTGTCTAGAAATCACTGTCCAACAAGCCAGTTCATCATTTGCATCGATTTGCAATCGAAATTTTCTATGTTTATACAATTTTTTTCTTGACATTCCCATCATTGTTTCCATGTTTCGTGTCAAACAATTTTTTATATTGCTAAATGAAATAATTGTTGTTTGTATCTCTCTACGTGCAACACTGACATATTTTTTTCGATATTTTCCAAAAGATTTTAATACACTAGTTATATTGTCAAAGACATTATGTTTCACCTTTGTATCTTTTGTCGACTTTTGAATACCCAATAATGATGTAGCTTATTTTAAATTTCTTGAATTTATTAGACAGAGTAAAAGTTGAGCTTGTACTGTTACTGATTCATCTTTGAAAAAAGTATTAGACATATTCTTAGTTCGATATCTTATATAATGCTTAGCTTCTTTCTTCCCAAATTTGTCAGTATCAAAATTTTCTAATATTTCATCATCAACGTTGATACATTCTCCTGCATATTTCAATTTAAAGTTTATATTAAAAAAAAAAACCCGACCATAAATTAACTATACTATATAAAAGTGTTCATCTTGTATTATCTAAATTTATGTACATACATATAGGTGATTCGTCTTCTGTTTCAATTTTGGTTTCAACGTCTTCTGCTTCAATTTTGGTTTCAACGTCTTCATCGACATTATGAAAGAAAAATAATTTATGTTTTTTGAAAAACATCAAATCGTAATTACAATCAATTATATTAAACAATATTTTAAATTTGAATTATATACTTTTAATATAGACAATATGTGCATGCATACTTGGTTGGACTTCTTCTGGTTGAAAATCTCTACTTACATCATCATCGTTTCTTTCTTCAATATTTGCACGTTCTCGTTTATTTCTCCAATAATGCTCTTTCATTTGATCGTTATGGTGAGTTTCATCTCGAGTGCGATCAAATTTTCTCTTGTGCAAACTTTTGTTTCCCATGAGTATAGTTATCTGTAAAAGTTATGTTCAACAAATGCTTCACCTTGAAAAAATGTTCAACATTTATCTTTCAATATATAAATTGTTATTCCAATAAAAACTTGAACAAACATCAATTACCTTATTCAAAAAAAATGAAAAAAAGATGATTCGAAACTTTGTTTAGGTGCTCTAGAAAACCATCAAACAAGTGATGAATTGTGTTAAATGTGTTTGGATGAAAGCGTATTTATACAATTTGACACGAAATGAAATGATATGACATGTCTTTTCATTTGTTCTAACCGATGAAATTCGCTCAACCATCTTTCAACTGAAAAAAGGTTTTTTAGGCCAAAAAGTTTGGAACCCATTTAATTTTGATGGATGTCATTAGAATTTAATGTCTACATACAACTAAGTGAATTCTCTCTTGCCAGGGTATTGTCAAACTCTTAACTCAATTGGTTACTAACCACAAAAACCAACATTCAAGTATATTTACAAATAAGCTATGTATATGTATATCTAAGCTAGCTCACACATATTGTATATGTGAGCTAGCTTACATATAATTTTAAATAGCATTTGATTATATGTAATATGAATACATCCCAAAGATGAAAGATTTAAAATGTTTTTGAAGAATGACTTAATATATGTGCAGATTTGTGTTTTCTTCATGTACATGAAAGGTTATATGAGAACATATATTCCACCGCAGAAAGAGGGGATAAGTATTTTCTGGGAGAATTGTTTTTAAAATGAATATTTGTGAACTTTCATACATATAAGTAATTTCTTGGAATAATGACTTAATATGGATATTTATGAGTCCTTTAATTTGAAAGGGAATTATGGAATTTGATTATATGACCACTGAAGAAGAGGAGAGAAGTATTTTATTGTTGAGGATATTAGTACTTTACTGTTGAGTAAATAAGATCAAATAAAATCACCTAGGATGAGAATTTCACCTCAATGATTTGGGACTTTATCCACAAGGAGATAAGTATTTCATTGGAATAATGACTTAATATGTAAATTTGTGAACTTTCTACACAATTCTATATTTATTTTCAGATTATTATCTAACTCTGAACACAAAAATTTCTTACCATGAACACAATTTTTATCTTTAATTTTTTTTAAGATTTTAGATAAGATTTTACAAATTGTTTAAATCATGTATGCTTAATGTGGAGAGTAACTATTTTGGAAGTTTTGGAACTTTGTTATGGAAGTTTGGTTTAAAAAAAGTGTCAAAAAAATGTAATAAAAAGAGATGGAAAATCTAAATCTGTTTAACTCTAGTTGGGTATGTTATTATTTATTCTTGTTTATTTAATATTTAGTTAAATTATATATGCTAATATGTGTTATTTGTTTTTATTATTATTATTTTTTATTGTTACATATGTCTAAATTATATTTGGTGGAAAATATGTTTACATTATATTTGGTGGAAAAGAGTATGTTGGAGGATGAGACTTAACTCTTTTGGAATGTATGTCAATTTTCATTTAATCACAACTTGTTTTATTTATCTAAACTGGTACATGTGTACATTTTATTTTAAATTTGTATATATATTTTATTGTAACTTTTTTATTTTTGAATTTTGTTTTATTTTACAGTTTTGAATTGCAGGTATGAAGTGATCTATCTTAAAGAGATGGCTTAGAGTCCATAATTTTGGAGTTAAATGTCTTAGTTTTTGTTATAATCCTAAAATGGATGTGGAACCTATGTATTTGGCGGTGTAACTATTCAATCTTTGATTAATATATATATATGGAATTCAAATTATCAATTTATTTTGATGCAGGAGCATCTCTCCACGTTAGCCAGCCAGCCACGTCAAGCGCATGCATTCAAGGTTGAAGAGAGGCGCAACCCTCATCTTCAATTTTGTAATTGAATGTAAATTAAATGTTTAGGCTGTTGAGCCATAGAGCCATGCCTTTGTGCAGGCATTAGAGTAGGTAAGCATTTAATGTAATTGAATAGGGTAGGTAGATTGGAGGGAAGAGCTCGAAGAGCCCCCTCAGGTAAAAGAGATTTAGGATCTTATTTTGTAGTGGCTAGCATAGAAAGAGAGAGATAGAGTAGTGAGCTAGGAGCATAGAAGAGATTCTACGAGTAGAGAGCAGAAGAGAAGGAGTCGAGACCTTGTTACAGGCCGTGCTCAGGAACACCTTGTACAAACAGGCGTTTTCCATTTAATATAAACAAAAGCAGTTTTTCCTGCGTATTTCCTGTGTTGAATGAATGTCTGTGAGTGTTCTTTATATGCTGTGAATGTATGTTATGTTTATGTATTTGCAGGAGTTGTTTGGTTTCAGACTTGAGATTTCTTTGAGGCTTCACACCAGGAGGGTGTGACAGAATGTTGCGGGTTCTGATAGCCGTGCACAGAGGCTGCATTTCTGAACTCTGCGAAGTCAGACATAGGCGTGTCAGGTGGGCACAAAAGTTGAAATCAATAACTCAGAGGAAGACCTCAAGGTTGCTGAATACCTTGGAGGTAAGGCTGTGGAGAAGAACATAGTTGCAGACAGAATCTCTGAGGAAGTTCTGTGAAGCTCTGCCAAGTGGGCATTGAGTATATGTAGAGTGATACATTGAGAAGAACTCTATTGTGAGTTCAAGGAGAACCAGAATCACTGAGGATTCTGAGAAATCTGCCAAGTGGGCATTGAGCAGGTGCATAGGGTGTGCAGAAGGAGAAAGAACTATTGGAAGTTCTGGGAGAAGATACTCTGCCAAGAGGGAATTGAGAAAATGTGCAGACAATCCCAAGAAGAGAAATCTTTGAGTTCTGTATTTTGGAGGAAGAGCCCACTGAAGGATCTTAGCAGGGTTGTTGAACACCCTGAATGACTCAGCAATAGGTTGCTTGAGCAGAAGGATAGCCAGGAGGGCATCCAAATTCTCCATCAGCAGGAGAAGGAGAAGGATAAAATTCCTTAGGGGTCTGAGTATTGGAGAAGCTCAAAAGAGATAGCACTTTAGTGTGCAAAGACTCTGTAGGAGTGCAAATGTCAGAATCCTTTGGGGATTCGAGAAAAGAAGCTTAGGAGGGACAGTGCTTTCGGTGCACAGAGTCGTGGCTGCAAGGAGTGCAGAGGTTGAAGAACTCTTTGGAGGAGTTCAGAGTCTATAAATCTTAGGAGAGACAACATTTTCATATGTGAAGGCGAGGACTCGAATTCGTGGAGCTCGCAGAGAAAGAGGAGGGAAGTTTGAGGCCTTTGGAAACTTGGAATTCTTCCAAGTGCAGGAAGAAAGCGCCAAAGCTCAGGAGGAGCAATGTCGGTTGTTGGATCAGCCGAAGTGATCTGGACCATTGAAGATTTCATGTCCAAGGAGCATCAGAGTGAGCGCACAGAAGAGGGGGAGATCATGAGCCATTGGCTGTCACTCAGATACCCGTCAACCATTGGATCGGGTGAAGATGCACAGAGTTTAGTCTCTGGAGTGAGCGCATAGGAAGAACGGATCTAGACCGTCAGATCTTGGTCAAATTACCCATCAGCCGTCGGATCTGACAGGAGCTGCACGAGGTTTAGCTTCGTGAACAGGAGGGTGAAAGTCCCGAAAGGAGTTGGCTCATCGGGATATTAGTCATCGTGAAATCGGGAGTCATGATGACAGGAGATCGAGAATTTTCATAGTGAAAATCCTAGAACCAATATGAGTCGTCCATCTTGAGGAGACATGTGGCAGAAATCGAGAACACATCGGTATTTCGGCGATCGGGGTTTCAAGTTGACAGAGAAATTGTGTCATCGAGGCATCGAAAGTCTTGAAATCCTGAGACTGAATTAGGACCCTCCATCAGTTGGGACACGTGGTGGAGATTGGGAGCCTATCGACATTTCGGAGATCGAAGGGGCAAGATGCTGGGACATTTCGGCATTTGATGTCGTGAAATCCCAAGAGTTAATCAAGACCGTCCATCTTGAGGGGACGCGTGGCGAAGATCTAAGATCTTAGGAAAAGTCCCGAAAGGGAAGACTCCATCAAAGTTTCGGGACTCGGCAAATCGAAAGTTCTGTGGGCAACAGATTGGGTAAATCCATATTGGAAACCCCGTAACCGATCAGAGCCGTCCATCAGTTGGGACACGTTGGCAAGATCAGGAGCCCATCGACATTTCGGAGATCGAAGGGACAAGATGCCGGAGCATTTCAACAGCGGAAACTTTGAAATCGTGAGAAGCGATCAGGACCGTCCATCATAGAAGGATGCGTGGCAATGATCGGAGCTTTTAGGAAATTTCCCTAAAGGAAAAGTCATTAATTGGGAAATCGAGAACCAGGAGATCGGGGATTCCATGGAAAAGAGGTCCAATACATTTAAACATTCGAAACCATGAATCCCGATAAGAGGTATGACTGCGGTCATATAAGGGGAGGTCGTGTGGGCCAAAAGTCTATCTCGGAGGGCTAACTGAAGTTAGAGCACATCAACCCTGAAAGGAGATAAGGCTGCGGTCTTATGAGAACTGGTCATATGGACTAGGGCGTAGTCATACGAGGCTAAGGAAAAAAGGGTTGCATCGGCAAATCGGAGATCGGGAGTTCGAGAGGACAGTGGACTCTTGACATTGGGGATCAAAAAACCCCAAAACCCGAAAGTATATACGTTTCTTGTTGTGAAAAGAGAAGCGTTCGTATGCAAAGGTCGTGACAGGGAAAGAAGGACCTATGGATCGGGTTTTTAATAGAGATTCCAGAGGGAATCGAAAGAGCCGCTCCAGCTCATGAATTTGGACAGAATGATCCTTAAAGACTCGGAGGTCAGCGCAAAGGCCTTTGCCGAGGCAGAGGTGGAGCGCATCTGCGTCAGGTCTGGTATCAGAGCCTGATTATTGCTTGTATATTTCAGGCAAGGGAGGAAAAGGAAGAAGACAGAGTACTGAAACTCTGTAAGGATTTGTTTGTAGGTAGGAAACAGTCCATAGACAGTCAGGAGGACTGTAGGAGAAGCTGGGACACTCAGGTTTGCAGAGTGAGCAGCAGGTTTGCTAGGAGAGCAGACAGAGACAACAACATCGCTACTGAAAGTCGTAGATATGCTGGAAGGAAAAAATTAGAGCTATGGAGCCAAGAATATATAGATGAAGATCTCACTGATATAAAGAAAGAAATAGAAAATCTTGCATTGCGGATGTAACAGAAAGAAAAGCTGAGATGGGTGTATGAATGGCCCATGAGGAAGGCAAAAGCAAAATGGCCAGTCAAGGAGTTGATGGCTAGAAGACATCATAGGTTGTTAAGAGGATGTTTAAGGCATGATAAAAACCTCAATGGACCTGAGGAAATGGTTCAGATATGTGAACCAGAAACTAGGAGAGATCTCAGTGAAATGAGATCAGCTGAAGATCTCAAGAACTGCCAAGAGGGAAGAAAAGAAATTCCAGTTTTCCAGGTGGGAAACGAGTTGAGATCACTGTGGGATCTCAGAGACTGTCATGAGGACAGCCAGGGAATTTCACATTGCCAGCTAGGCAATGAAATAAGGTCGTTGCGGGATCTCGAAGACTGCCAAGAGGGCAGTGGAAGCATCTCAAATTGCCAGGTGGGAAGAGATGATCATTAGAGACTATCTGAAAGTATCATGGACTTGGAGGTGAGTTATTTCAGAAAGGAGTGTTGATGAAGATGGGATCAGTTGATCTCATAATCTGCCAGGAAGGCAGTGAAAGGTTTCCAATTTGCCAGGTGGGCAGGGATGAACAGATGAGACTATCTGAGAGTCTCATAAACTCAGAGGTGAGTTTGGATCAGCAGATGCAGCTGAAAAAGGAGGAAGATCAAAGAAATCTTCTGATGATTGGGGGAATTGAAATACCCCTACCACTTAGCTCAGAGGAGGCAGAAATCTGTGTTGCATATGCAGCAAAAGCAGAAGAACAGTCAGCTGAGACTATCAGGGAAGAAGAATTGGAGCAGATATCTGAGGTTACCCAAGCAGACAAAGAAAAAAATGAGCATTCTGAGGAATGGCTCAACATATTCAGCCAGGAAGCTGAGGAAGCTGTAGCACTGAAGCTAACAGCAAAAGAAGCAGAAGGAGAAAATGAGCATTCTGAGGAGTGGCTCGACACATTCAGCCAGGAAGATGGAAGGACTGCAACATGGGAGTTTGCAGCAGAAGAAGAAGAAGAGGCAGACATAATTTGCTTTGTTGATCTGTGGGAACAAATAGAAGCCCTAGAAAGAAGGGTGAAAGTGCAGAGCGTGCACATGCAACAGGTGAAGTTGGAAGCTGATGATGATGGCATGGGAGATCACAGTGATCTGCCCAATTACAGAAAAAAATTTGCAGCTGAGGAGACTGCATAAGCGGAGCCAGCCACTGGAGTAGCTGGATGAGGTGATAGAAGGCATCAGAAGGCTAATGGTAGAATCAGCAAAGAATGCCAGCAAGGAGAAGCTAGGCAAAAGAGAAGCAGCAGCAGGAGCAAAATGGAGCAGATGAACAACTCCAGAGGATGATTTGGGATCCAGGAGGATTTCAACAACTGATATGGGAAGCTCATGAGCAGGAGCTCATGAATTTTTCACCTGAGGAGTATGATGCAAGAACATCTCTCCACGTCAGCCAGCCAGCATGTCAAGCGCATGCATTCGAGGCTGAAGAGAGGCCCAGCCCTCATCTTCAATTTTGTAATTGAATGTAAATTAAATGCTTAGTTTGTTGAGCCATAGAGCCATGCCTTTGTGCAGGCATTAGAGTAGGTAAGCCTTTAATGTTTGTAAGGCTGAGATGTAGATCCGATGCTGGACTAGACAACCCATTCAATGTAATTGAATAGGGTAGGTAGATTGGAGGGAAGAGCTCAAAGAGCCCCCTCAAGTAAAAGAGATTTAGGATCTCATTTTGTAGTGGCTAGCATAGAAAGAGAGAGCTAGAGTAGTGAGCTAGGAGAATATAAGAGAGTCTGCGAGTAGAGATCAGAAGAGAAGGAGCCGAGGCCTTGTTACAAGCCGTGCTCAGGAACACCTTGTACAAACAGGCATTTGCCATTTAATATAAACAGAAGCATTTTTTCCTGCATATTTCCTATGTTGAATGAATGTCTGTGAGTGTTCTTTATATGTTGTGAATGTATGTTATGTTTATGTATTTGCAGGAGTTGTTTGGTTTCATACTTGAGAGTTCTTTGAGGCTTCACACCAGGAGGGTGTGACAGAACGTTGCGGGTTCTGATAGCCGTGCACAGAGGGTGCATTTCTGAACTCTACGGAGTCAGACAGAGGTGTGTCAGGTGGGCACAGAAGTTGAAATCAATAACTCAAAGGAAGTCCTCAAGGTTGTTGAATACCTTGGAGGCAAGATTGTGGAAAAGAACACAGTTGTAGACAGAATCTTTGAGGAAGTTCTGTGAAGCTCTGCCAAGTGGGCATTGATTATATGCATAGTGATGCATTGAGAAGAACTCTGTTGTGAGTTCAAGGAGAACCAGAATCACTGAGGATTCTGAGAACTTTGCCAAGTGGGCATTGAGAAGGCGCATAGGGTGCGTAGAAGGAGATAGAACTACTGGAAGTTCTAGGAGAAGATACTCTGCCAGGAGGGCATTGAGACAGTGTGCAGACAGGCACAAAAAGAGAACTCTTTGAGTTCTATATTTTTGAGGAAGATCCCACTGAAGGATCTTAGCAGGGTTGTTGAACACCCTGAAGGACTCAGCAATAGGTTGCTTGAGTAAAAGGATATCCAGGAGGGCATCCAAATTCTCCATACGTGAGTATTGGAGAAGCTCAAAAGAGATAGCACTTTAGTGTGCGAAGACTCTGCAGGAGTGCAGACGTCAGAATCCTTTGAGGATTCGAGAAAAGAAGCTTAGGAGGGACAGTGCTTTCGGTGCACAGAGTCGTGGCTGCAAGGAGTGCAGAGGTTGAAGAACTCTTTGGAGGAGTTCAGAGTCTATAAAGCTTAGGAGAGACATCATTTTCATACGTGAAGGCAAGGACTCGAATTCATGGAGCTCGCAGAGAAAAAGGAGGGAAGGTCGAGGCCTTTGGAAACTTGGAATTCTTCCAAGTGCAGGAAGAAAGTGCCAAAGCTTAGGAGGAGCAACGTCGGCCGTTGGATCAGTCGAAGTGATCTGGACCGTTGAAGATTTCATGTCCAGGGAGCATCAGAGTGAGCGCACAGAAGAGGGGGATATCGTGAGCCATTGGATCTCACTCAGATACCCGTCAACCGTTGGATCGGGTGAAGATGCGTGGAGTTTAGTCTCTGGAGTGAGCGCACAGGAAGAATGGATCTGGACCGGCGGATCTTGGTCCAATTACCCGTCAGCCGTCAGATCTGACAGGAGCTGCATGAGGTTTAGCTTCGTGGACAGGAGGGTGAAAGTCTCGAAAGGAGTTGGCTCATCGGGATATCAGTCATTGTGAAATCAGGAGTCATGATGACAGGAGATCGGGAATTTTCATAGTGAAAATCCCGGAACCAATCTGAGCCGTCCATCTTGAGGAGACACGTGGTGGAAATCAAGAACCCATCGGTATTTTTCCGACCAGGGTTTCAAGTTGACAGAGAAATTGTGTCATCGAGGCATCGAAAGTTTCGAAATCTCAAGACTGAATCAGGACCCTCCATCAGT
Organism: Picea engelmannii; assembly: GCA_009831015.1. NCBI lineage: Eukaryota > Viridiplantae > Streptophyta > Pinopsida > Pinales > Pinaceae > Picea > Picea engelmannii. The sequence continues at coordinate 410,001 of ML785746.1, forward strand.
TGGGACACGTGGTGGAGATCGGGAGCCTATCAGAATTTCGGAGATCGAAGGGGCAAGATGCGGGGACATTTCGGCATTTGATGTCATGAAATCCTGAGAGTTAATCAGGATCGCCCATCTTGAGGGGACGTGTGGAGAAGATCTAAGATCTCGGGAAAAGTCCCGAAAGGGAAGACTCCATCGAAATTTTGTGACTCGGAAAATCGGAAGTTCTGTTGGCAAGAGATCGGTTAAATTCATGTTGGAAACCCCGTAACTGATCAGAGTCGTCCATTAGTTGGGACACGTAGGCGAGATCGAGAGCCCATCGGCATTTCGGAGATTAAAGGGACAAGATGCCGGAGCATTTCAGCAGCAGAAACTCCGAAATCGCGAGAAGCGATCAGGAACGTCCATCATAGAAGGACACGTGGCAACGATCAGAGCTTTCGGGAAATTTCCTGAAAGGAAAAGTCATTAATCGTGAAATCGAGAATCGGTAGATCGGGGATTCCGTGGACAAGAGGTCCAATACATTTCAACATTTGAAACCCCGAATCCCGATAAGAGGTATGACTGCGGTCATATAAGGGGAGGTGGTGTGGGCCAAAAGTCTAGCTCGGAGGGCTAACTGAAGTTAGATCACATCAGGATTTCGAAGCCCAAAACCCCGAAAGGAGATAAGGCTGCGGTCTTATGAGAACTGGTCATATGGACTAGGGCGTAGTCAAACGGGGCTAAGGAAAAAAGGGGCGCATCGACAAATCGGAGATCGGGAGTTCAAGAGGACAGGGGACTCTTGACATCAGGGATCGGAAAACCCTGAAACCCGAAAGTATATGCGTTTCCTGTTGTGAAAAGAGCAACAGTCGTATGCAAAGGTCATGACAGGTAAAGAAGGACCTGTGGATCGGGTTTTTAACAGAGATTCCAGTGGGAATTGAAAGAGCCACTCTGGCTCACGAATTTGGACAGAACGATCCTTAAAGACCGGGAGGTCAGCACAGAGGCCTTTGCCGAGGAAGAGGTGGAGTGTGTCTCCGTCATATTGTCTCATATTTGATTTCTCAAAAGGTTAATTTATGTTTTACGATACTGTGCTGAAATTAAAAATGTTTTATTTCATTTTATTTATAAACATTATTGTATAAACATCATTGTACTATGTGAAATAGAGTTGATTCTGTGTGGAGCTGATTTTGTAGTGATGGGATATCTGGGTGGTTATCAAATTATAGTTTCTAACTTATAATTTAAATTTTGTTTGATTTGGAAATATAGTTGAAAATAGCTAAAAAAAGTCATCAAATTTTAGTTTCTTATGAAATTTCACAATGAAATATTCAAGAAAATGTGAAATAAAAATTATAGTTTCTCACTTATAATTTAAATTTTGTTTGATTTGGAAATATGGTTGAAAATAGTAAAACAAGTCATCAAATTTTATAGTTTCTTATGAAATTTTACAATGAAATATTCAAGAAAATGTGAAATAAAAATTATAGTTTCTCACATATAATTTAAATTTTGTTTTGATTTGGAAATATGGTTGAAAATAGTAAAAAAAAGTCATCAAATTTTATAGTTCATCAAATTTTATAGTTTCTTATGAAATTTCACAATGAAATATTCAAGAAAATGTGAAATAAAAATTATAGTTTCTCACTTATAATTTAAATTTTGTTTGATTTGGAAATATGGTTGAAAAT
>ML785746.1:420572-431148 GCA_009831015.1 Picea engelmannii
CCTTAATTAAACACCCTACAACGTGGAAGATAGTCATCTAAAATTACCATTTTTATTTCTCTCTTAAATTAACAAATATTCAAATTAATAACCATCAAAGTTACCCCTATTAGTTGAGGTCCACTTAAAAAACAATTTTGCAATCGAAATTTCGGGCAACATGCATTTTTCAGATGTATAATTAATGTAATTATGCAAAAAGATTCTCTATATTGCACAAAATTTATCCACGCACATAATCCAAAGGAATGACCAAAAACATAGAACACTTTTTAAAAGAGTAAAGGATTATTTGTCTTACAGAATAAATCTTTTGTTTTGTTCACAAATAGGTGGACACTAGATAATGGAGGTAGGGGTTTGAACCATTAAAATTCCAAAAAAAAACTTTAAAACAAGTGAAAAAACATTGCAAACACATTAGTATATTAATCAAGTGAAAAAACATTGCAAACACATTAGTATAATCAAGACATTCGATTTAAAACGTTTTTATAATGTAGGTTATATGCATGGCTTATCATGAGTAATAACAAGAGATCAATATTATAAATCTAGACTAATCAGGATCATACATGAACTTAAACTCCATACACAACAAGTTATAAAAAGGTAAACTATTATATATTTAATAATTAATTACAAGAAGAACTCATCAATCTATAGGATTGAATAAGGTAACAAGATATCAATACTCACCATGCAATGTTTGTGATACAAATTTAATAATTATTTTATCACAAAGCTTGCTTTGCAATTCTTTTGTAACGCAACCACTGATGTCGAAACAATAGTCTCTTCCAGTTGGGGCAATCAGTAATAACTTTATTACTTTTATAATAATATGTACACCTTATTACTTTTATAATGGTATTGTCTAAACTTTCTATGATAGAAATTTGGGTGAAATAACAATTTCCTAAATCTGGGTGAAATTTCAATTTCCTATTGTTTAAATTATATTTTTGAATACTCAAATTATACATAACTAACCACTGAAATCGTTAGATCCAAGAATTTTTTATTGGATTTCTATCAAAATTACCAGGATAATATCCCGAGAAGAGAGACAAAACGTAGAACATATAGCCTATACCTTTTATAATATTTCAAATATCATGCACGTTTTTATAATATTTCAAATATAATGCATGTTTTTCTACATCACAGTATACATGTCACGGGGCTAAGGAACCTGATTGAGTTGCGGAAGCTCAACATCCTTAGCTCTGTGCGACACCGACGTCTTTTGTTTGATGGCAAGGCCAAACCGAAGTACTTGAACCAGGCTACACCTAAAACTTAGTCTCATTTCCTTACTTAACTTATGTTTGCAAGTCTTATACTTAGTTATCTTCAACAACAGTAAAAGAATCATTCATACAAGTACAAAACAAATCTACTTGTGGGTGGCCAAACCGACCTAACACCCGAAATATGATATAAAACAGAAGTGTGTCGAGTTCAAATCATGCCACATAAAGAAAGTTCGCAATGGAGATATTTAGTTACAATTTAACCTGTTGTGAAAACTCCAACTCTTCCTCGTAGAGTTAACTAATGCTCTCTCTTCCTCCGCAGTCACAGCTAGAAGACTTGTGTGAAAATCTCATCACCTTGCTTCATAACTGAATAACTTTTGTCTTGCCTTAGACCAACCAACCTGTGATTCCTATACTTAACGAAATCTCAAATTGCCTCCCTGAACCAAAATCCTTTGATCTAGAAAACATGCCCTGACCAAATGATCTCTTGCATCTTGCCTTCTTGCTTATTTTCCTTCCTTCGAATGGATTTCCTTGCTCAATTATATAGGACACCCAACGGGCGTGCCCTCCCTCTTCTTCACAACACAATGCCCACATTTACGAAGCCAATGTGCGTTGTGGGAGTGTGTTTCCACCGAACGTGCCCCTCCAACTCTAACCAACTTCTCACTTCGTGAAACCAACTTTTCCATGGACGTGCACCCTTTTGACGCGCTCCAACCACACTATTTGACTTCTTCATTTTCGCATTGCGGGTGCCCAAGCCAATACTCCATCGCATCTTTGGTTCGTTTCTTGCTAGTGTTCGCAACACTCTTTCGTACATCTGGCCAATTGGGCACTCTTGCTGCCAATGCACCCATCCATCTAGCCATCTATCTTCAGTGAGGGTGCCCATGTACACAATGGGGCATCCAACTTCATTTTCCTTCATTTATTTTAGTGAGGGAGCCCATGATCACCATGGGGTGCCTGCTTGCTCGCATTCTTCAACAAGTCTTCGCATACAACTACATTTGCAAGTCATGGGCATGCGAAGTCATCTTTGGCACAACAACGTGCCCAATGACTCCCACTTCATCTATAAAGTGATCGATTGTCGTCCAACTCACCCGGTTTGTCCATCTCGTCGCATGGAAGGAGCGCGCGCACTTAATTCCACTCCTGAGGTGTTACATTCTCCCCCACTCAAATTGTTTTTCATCCTCGGCAATCCCAACGTACTTCATATGTTGTGATCGCAACCAACACTCATATATATCTCAAACTATCATCTGCATCTACACGCCATGTTTCGCATTGATCTGGGCAAAGTATCACCTTTAGCCTTAGTGTTACATGTCCTTGTTTCCTACTGCGATGAATACCAATTTTTTTCCAAGTCTTGAACTTCTCATGACCTTCGTTGTATCCAGAACCAACCTAAGGCCATGTTTCTGCACATAGCTATATCCCCCACATCTTAGAGTAGTCGGGTGATCTGTCCGACCATTGCATCTAATATGCAAGTATACACTTTACACATTCTCAATTGTTTTTTTCCACAACTTGTGTCTCTCGGCCCAATCCTCAAGCTCCAGGAAAAGTTCCTCACCCTTGCCAAAATTTCACCAATTCTTCAACCTGGTTTCGCAATCTCTATCTGCACCTTCACGCACTGACTTGTCTTTTCACAATCAATCTAATCTCTATATTCACTTCAAATTTTTCACTTCAATTTTTTTCTACAACACCTTTTCACCAAGGAACCAAGGCTACACTGCCCACTTCATGGAGGTACGTCCAACCTCCAAGATCAACAGACTAAGTATTCCCGGAAGCCACCACCAAGTCTCCGAGAAAATAATGTTTTTGATCTATGTTCTGTCCGCAAGTACCTCAGGACCAATCTGACTTCCTTCGATGAGAAGCCCAACTTCTCAAGTCATTATGCACTAAGATCAAAATCATATATCCCCATCGCATGTCTACAATAGTTCACGATCACTCCAGGATATCGGTCTTCCATGCCCACTTCTTCCTCATCCTCCAAGTCTAGTTGAGTGGTGCCTCTATGCATTATTTTGTCTCAACACTTAGAGTATGTGGTGCAAGTGACTTGTGTGACCAAGTCTCCTCAACCTCATCACAAAAATTGTGGTAGCATGATGATTCGGGCTGCGTTTCCTGTGTAGTGACTTCTACAAGTGTTTTGATGGATGACTTCATCTCATCCTCCCTAACTTTCTCTCGATCATGCAGGCTCCGCAACCGATCTATCTTGTTCACGATAGACTTCATTGAAATCTCCAATGTTTTCAACCTCTGTACATTTCGTTCCCTCTATTTCATAACACCCAAAGAACACTTCGCTAGAGTTACTTCTTGTTGTTGCTTCATGTTATGGGGTTTGTCTGCACTTCTGCAGACTCCCTCAACCAACCTAATTGCAAAACTTCTAAGTTTCCATCCAAGCTTGCTCTTCATCTTCATGGGCACACTTGGCGTTTTGGCTTCATCCAAGAACACCAAGTAACCCTCATGCGGTACAAGAACTGCTTTGGCATGCTTGAGAAAGTCCTACTCCAACATCATCGCATGATCATCCAATGAAGCCACCATCACATCCCAAGTGCCAAACCAACTTCCAACTCTCAATGGTGAAAACCGAACTACCCCTGTCACCGGCTTCATCTATGAGTTGACTACCTTGAATGCATCCATACTTTCCTCAACCTTGCAATGGAGTGATGTCACAGTCCATTCACTAATAAGATTGTGAGTTGATCTAGTTTCAATCAGCATTGCCACATTCACCCCTCTCATTGTCACATCCACAAAACAAAGTCTTCCATCCTTGTCTTGCGATCGATGTCCATGGTTCTGCGTCTTGAACTTATCTAACTGCTTCGTCAATTCCTCAACCTCTTCTATCATTGCCTTTGTCGGTTTTGGCAACGATTGGTTTACTTCACCCAAGACTGCAAGCTTCTGTGTCAGAATCTGCTCTTGGTTTTTGACCATCCATTCCAATGTCTCCTTCAAAGGACAATTTCGTGTGAAATGGTTAAGATTGCATAAGAAACAATGAATTGGCTTACCTTTATGGTCAACTAATTAGGAATGCTTATTTTCCTTGACTCTGCATCTGTCATGGGCATCCCCCTTAGTGAGTGACTCCACCCTTTTTGAGTTCATCCTCCAATTCCTTCATTTTCCTCTTCGCTATAGGATTCTTCTTTTTTCCTAGCTTGTTTTACTTCTGGGCAATACCCTGCGAAATGGTGACTTGAACCTTCTTCGCAAGTGATGGAATTGATTCCTTCAAACAAACTCTATTATTTTGCAACGTCAATGATAGTGGTTGTGGCTTCCCTTTCCTCGGGCAATCTTGTCAACAAGACTTGGCAACCTTCATCCACAAAGAGAGGTTTCTTTCCTTCATACCATGCATCCCATATTGCGGTGAAGGATCTCATTGTTTCTAAACTTTAGTTGGTTTCTTTCATCAACCTCCATGTTTCTTTATCAAATATCGACATCTTTTCGTCATCATTCATCGTTCCCATCATTTGTTCTTCATTGTTTTTGCAACTGTATGCCTTTTGCGGTTGCTGCTACAATTCTGCATTCGTGCACCATTTTGTCACTGCAGAACTGCTTTCGCAACCATCCATTCTAACAACAAGTGTGCCCCCTCCTTCAAAATTGTTCTGACTCCAGTAGGAAGGATGGGTCGAGTTTTCTCTGATACCATCTCTCACGGGAGTGATGATGGTGAAGAGATTCACTGATCCGTCTCCAATCAAATCAGTTCTGATACCATATGTCATGGGGCTGGGGATCCCGGTTGAGTTGCAGAAGTTCAACATCCTAAGCTCTGTGTGGCACCGATGCCTTTTGTTCGATGGCAAGGCCAAACCAAAGTACTTGACCCGGGCTACGCCTAACACTTAGTCTCATTTCCTTACTTAACTTATGTTTGCAAGTCTTATACTTAGTTATCTTCAACAACAATAAAAGAAACATTCATACAAGTACAAAACAAAACTACTTGTGGGCAGCCAAACTGGCCTAACGCCCGAAATCTAATATAAAACAAAAGTGTGTCGAGCTCAACTCGTGCCACACAAATAAAGTCCACAATGGGGATCATTCATTACATTAATCTGTTTCGAAAACTTCAACTCTTCCTCGTCGAGTTAACTAGTGCATGCTCTTCCTCCGCAACCTCAGCTAGAGGACTTATGTGAAACTCTCATCACCTTTCTTCATAGCTGAATAACTTATGTCTTGCCTCATACCAACCAACCTGTGATTCCCAGACTTAACCAAATATCAGATTGCCTCCTTGAACTAAAATCCTTTGATCTAGCAAACACATCTTGACCAAATGATCTCTTGCCTCTTTCCTTCTTGCTTATTTTCCTTCCTCCAAATGGCTTGCCTTGCTCGGTTATATAGGACGCCCAACGGGCGTGCCCTCCCTCTTCTCTGCAATACAATGTACACGTTTGTGAAGCCAACATGCATTGTGGGAGTGCATTGAATGCGCCCCTCCAACTCTAGTCGACTTCTCACTTCGCGAAACCAACTTTTCCATGGGCGTGCACCCTTTCGACGTGCTCCACCCACACTAGCCAACTTCTTCATTTTCGCATCATGAGCACCCAAGCCAATACTCTATTGCATCTTCGATTCGTTTCTTGCTAGTGTTCACAACACTCTTTCGCACATCTGGTCGGTTGGGCACTCTTGCTTCCAATGCACTCGTCCATCCAACCATCTGTCTTTGGTGAAGGCACCCAACTTCATTTTCCTTTGATTTCTTCGGTGAGGGTGCCCATGATCACCATGGGGTGCCCACTTTCTTGCATTCTTCAACAAGTCTCCGCACACAACTCCTTTCGCAAGTCATGGGCATGTGAAGTCATCTTTGGCATGGAAATGCACCCAAAGACTCCCACTTCGTCTATAAAGTGACGAAAAGCCCTCCAGCTCGCCTGATTTTCCCATCTCGTCCCATCGAAGGAATGTGCACTCAAGTCCACTCGTGATGTTCATACATTATTTCATTCTTTCTTCCTTTCCTTCATATGTGATCACATTTGACACCCGTGTAACATGCAAAACTATGGATACTTCAAAATCACATTAAAGTAAGATTCGCTGAAAGTGACAACCATCACACACTAAATATTATCGGTCATCTGTCAGGGGCGAAAAAAAACCACATTAAAAGTTACGATTCGCTGAAAGTGACAACCATCACACTCTAAATCTTATCAATCATCTGTCAGTAGAGGCTATCCACTAGGGTTCAAAATTGAGCCCGTCATAGCCCGTCAAAGGGTCCCTGGCTCGTCTCATAAGTGACGTTGAAAATATCCACGTCAAAAGAAAAGTTGATTTTTATTTTTACAGGTTTTGAAAGAAGTGCAACTTAAATGTTAAAATTCCATGAGAAGGGCTGCAGTTCAAACTATCTGTCAGCCCTAATACATCCTTCGTGCCACAAGATATGTAATAATTTAAAGTTCCATAATTTAATGTCTACTCAAGGATATGGGACATGACATGTAATAATTTAATATCTATAAATTAATGGAATATATCTGCCAAAGCGGCAAGCCCAACGGCCAGAGATCCATAGGTTACCATGCTGGATTGGAGAAAGACCGCGGATCTAGAGATCATGGCAACCTCGTACGTGGGGCAGCGAAAAAATGAGCTAATTAAAATTTCAAACCATTAATGAGGCGCTGAGTGAACCCATGCAGGCTTTTTGGCTTAGGAGAAATGCAATCTCTTGGGATATTCAAAGTTCAAACCATTAATGACTCAATATACCCTTGTGTATTTACTATCTCTCATGCATATGAATAATTGTTTCGTACGATTCTTGCATGCCCTTAACAACTCGTTTGAATCATTCGAAGGATTTGAGCAAGTATAACAAATTCAATGTTCATTTACCCTATAATTTTTGAACGCTTAACCAGTTTCTATTTCCTCCTCTATCATATGACCGATCATAAGTCTATATACAGTGTCAAAGAGGGTCATCTCTTTCAATGGAATATATGGGGAGGAGAGTCGAGCGCCATGAACCAACCTCTATTTATGTTTTAGAAGGCCTTCCTGAGTTCAATGCATGCAGATCAATGCTTGTGGGCACAGAATGGTATGATATTTTCAAGAAGTTTCGAGGGTATGATGACAATGTCCCATTGCAATTCGCACAAGGATTTAATACTAAAGTTGCCCACATTTGTGATTTAATCATGGCAGTGTCTGAGAAGACAGTTTCCCGTGCTACTGGTTTACCTCGCAAGTGTGAACGATGGTTTACACAAGCTGCTAGAATGCTCAGTCTGTGCTCATTTTATTAAAGAAGAACATCGCGCGGTGAATTGGATGAAAGGATTCCCTCGAACATGGCTAAAGGATGAGTGGTGCAATGTATTATTCGTGATGCAGAAATATGTAACCTGCGAAGGCAAGTATGCAACAACCTTTAATTATCAGGTCCGTTTGCTTTTTCATTTTGAAGGAGGGTTAGAGATGAATTTTCCCTACTATCTTTGTAAAAGTCTAGCTAAGATGTCCAGATAGGTTCAAAAGCACCCTGATAACCCTTTAACAGTCTTGGGCACCAGGGTCTTATTAGGATCCTTATTGAAGATGAGTTGTGTATTCGAAAGGATACTTTGGGTAATTTTCTGAGCAGGAACCAGGGTCCCTCTGCACATAAAACCATTACTCCCCTTGCTTCAAATCAAGAATGTGATGAAATTCAAGATAAACAGCCTGCTCATATTCCTGAAATTAAAGAAGGTCATAAGGTCAAATCCGCCCAGGCCCATCTCCTCTGTTATCCCATAAGAAATTTGATTATGAGTCTGCCCAATATTTCGATTACATTCTTGTTGATCGTATTTTTTAGCCTGTAACCCTCAATTGTGAAAAAAAAACCCTATTTCTCTTAATAATGAGGCACTGAGTGAATCCAGGTTGGATTTGTGGCTTCGCAGAAACGCAATATGCCAGAGTGCAAGTATGGAGCAGAGTGCCACCAAAAAAATGAAGATCATTTTCTCCAATATAGCTACACATCCAAACAAGAGGAGGAAGAGTCCCCAGGGATTTAAAACCTGTAATAGTTATTGCAGGCGAAGTAAGTGGCTAGTATATTGATTACCCATTGGGTCAAAAAACGTTTTATGATTATTGATTTGGTATATGGTGTTTCTCCATTTCGACAGGTTTATTGCACATTGAATTTTGTTCTCAAACATGCTTCATATGCTTCATTGTCAGCTGAAATTTAATTTAAAATAGTAAATGATAAATTTGTTTATGGTTGTATTATGAAATAGGGAATGTTAAGCCAACCATGGTTCTTGACTGCGGTTCGAAATTAGTTAGTGTGAATGGTAAGAGTATTATGGTAATTCTAGTAGGGCTTGGTGCAAGTGGGAAGAGCACATTTTTTTCATAAAGTTCTTGAGAGTGCACGCAGACCTTGGACCAGAATATGCCAGGTACTGTTATTATAATTATTATTCTCATTTTTTTAAATCACTCTTTGATTGTCTAGATGCACACTAGTTGGGCTCAATTTCTCTCTATTGGCGGCTAGTTGGATCAGTGGTAGTGTTTTCGTATCCTTTGCTTTTTAAGGAAACCTGTAAGCCTCGTTCGTTAGATTTTTTGTCAGGTGAACCATTCTTATTCTAGAACTAGTGCAACTCATGTTCATAATATCCAGTCCATTGCCACCATAATGAAATTGGATAAAAGAGCCATCTGAATCTCTTACAGTGTAATCAGTTCCTCCTTATGTTCCTACATTGTCTTGACCTATAACTCATGTGGAGGCATCACCGAGTGTTCCAATGAGATTTGTTTCATTATCTGCTAGTGCTGCAAAAAACATGGTTTCAACATTAACTTGTGTTCCTACATCCCTTACTATTCCCATTTATGATGTAGCATGGTTTCAACAATAACTCGTGTTCTTACATCCCTTACTATTCCCACTTATGATGTTTAGATATTTGGATTTGGATCGATAAGGAAAATTGCTTGAGGGTGAAATCACGAAGGTGGGTTACACTTTCGTGACAATCGGGTCTCCAAATTTTCCAAAAACCACTTTTTGGCCGAACTAAATAACTTTTTTGGCCGAAAGATATTATTTTCGGCCGAACTATTGTTCGGCCGAAAACATAAACGTCAAATCGAACGGAGCCATAACCGGGCCCTTGATTTGCGTGTAAAAATTTGGTCGGTCGGATATTTTTTTTCCGGCAATATTTTTTCGGCCGAATAATAGTTCGGCCGAAAGATGTTTTATATAATTGCCACACATCGAAGTGGGACGGTTAGAAACTTTTTTGGTTGTGAGGCTCTTTGCGAGAGTGTGTGTCGCCGAGAGTCTGTCGCCGAGAGTGTGTGTAGCCGAGGTCTGTCGCCGAGAGTGTGTGTAGCCGAGGTTTGTGTCACGGGAGCAGTGGTCACGGGAGCGTTTTCGAGTGGTCGCCGGAGAAATTTAGAGGTATTTCACATTCGTTTTTTTTGTTTGTATGTTTTATTGTATGTTTTTGTTTGTATTGTTTGATTGTTATACCGCGTTTGTATTTTATATTGCGTTTGTATGTTGCGTTTGCGTTTGCATTATAATGTTATATTTTGTAATGTATGTATGTTATATGTATGTTTTATATATAACAGAGTTATATATATTATATCTATGTTTTATATATAACAGAGTTATAACAGAGTTATATTGTTATATGTATGTTTTATATATAACAGAGTTATAATGTTATAATGTTATATGTATGTTTTATATATAACAGAGTTATAACACAGTATGTATGTTGCGTACATATAACACAGTTATAATTTTATAATGTTATAATAACAGAGTTATAATGTGTATAATAACAGAGTTATAATGTTATAATAACAGAGTTATAATGTTACATATAACAGAGTTATAATGTTACATATAACAGAGTTATAATGTTACATATAACAGAGTTATAATGCGTACATATAACAGAGTTATAATGTTATAATGTTATATGTATGTTTTATATATAACAGAGTTATAACACAGTATGTATGTTGCGTACATATAACACAGTTATATGTACATATAAAACAGTTATAACACATTTATATGTTGCGTAATATGTTGTTGTTATAAAACAGTTAACACAGTTATATGTTGTTGTTATAAAACAATTATAACACAGTATGTATGTTGCGTACATATAACACATTGCGTACATATAACACAGTATGTATGTTGCGTAGTT
>ML785747.1:0-16877 GCA_009831015.1 Picea engelmannii
CAGAATGTTGAAGGTGAATCAAAGCTTGAAGAACAAGATGAAGCGTAGCTTCAAGAAGAAGATATTTGTCTATTCATCAACAACGAACAACAATCTGTCAATGATGCAGATTGCTCAAAATATGTATCAGAATTGTTGAGTGAGTGCCTCATGTTCTGCATCATTTGGATGAATTCAAAGACCATCCTTATGAATAAATTGTTGTCATAAATGATGATGAAGATTTGAACTTAAATGAAATGGAGATGCAATCTCCCACTTGGCTTGAGAGTGAAAGGCAAGATAGCATGGATGTTGAAGTGACTGAAGCTAAAGTGTGCACTGAAGGTTGCAGATAAGTTCTGTCTTTTCGTTGTCGTAAATTTAATTTTGAAGAAAATGTTAATGAAGCAGGAAGAAATTTCCATGTATGCTGTCACTAGATGACACCTATATGACTTACTCCTCCTTTGGGCTTGGAATGACTATTAGGTCTTGATATTGATATTGTATTTTTTTTTAAATACCTACACAAAGGTGGCAATTGTGACGTCTTTCACTCTCTTCCCGTCGCGATTTCCACGTCTAAGACGTCTCTCTTTCCACCTCCAAGATTGTCGCTCCCATAGCAACCACGTCGGAGCTAGTAACTCCTGGTCGTCGATGTTTCCACCTGATGGACGTCGTTCTTGCGATGTTCAGAAGTGTCGCTCCCATAGCAACCACGTCGGAGCTAATACCTCGTCCCATTGGTCTTGCCACCTTCATAACGTCTCTCTTGCCACCTTTGAAATGTCTCTCTTGCTACGCCTGAAACATCTCACTTGCCACGTTTGAAATGTCGGTCTTGCCACCTTTGAAGTGTCTCTCTTGCCACGTCTGAAACGTCTCACTTGCCATGTTTGCAACGTCTCACTTGCCACATTTGAAACATCGGTCTTGCCACGTTTGAAACGCCTCTCTTGCCACATTTGAAACGTCGGTCTTGCCACGTTTGCAACATCTCTCTTGCCACGTTTGCAACGTCTCTCTTGCCATGTTTGAAACGTCGCAATATAGACGAAAACTAGGTCGTCGGAAAAATGACGTCATGTGAAACGAAATTTGAGGGGGTCCGAGGTTTGCCGGTCTTCTGACAATAGAAAGTGGCAATTGCGTCGAACGTTCCGTCGAAATTTGACCCAAATGCAGTAGTGTTTGTGGAAAAATGTTTGGTTTTCCAAAAAAATAAGGTGGAAACAATTAATACCCTAGGTATTTTACAACCATTAGCCATTCTAAGTCAGCGTTAGGAGGAGGTTTCCATGGATTTCATCACAAGGTTACCGAAGTCTGAAGGAAAGAGTGTCATCATGGTGATTGTTGATAGACTTTCCAAGTACACACACTTTTTTGTACTCTCTCATCCTTTCAAAACTAGTACAGTTGCTAACGCATTCATGGAGACAGTTAAAAAACTACATGGAAGCCCAAATATTATTGTAAGTGACAAAGATCCCATCTTCACTGAACATTTTTAGACATAATTATTTTCTTGTTTAGGTACTCAACTGGCTCATAGCTCATCTTATCATCCTCAATCTGATGGAAAAAGTAAGATAATTAACAAATGTCTGGAAATCTACTTTCATTGCTTTGTCTCTAATAAATAAACACAATGGTTCAAGTGGTTACCCTTGGCAGAATGGTGCTATAACACTTCCTTTCATACTACAAAAAAAATGACACCATTTATGGTTTTCTATGAAAATCACCCACCGTCCATAACTTCTTCTCTAAAAGAAAAATATAAGGTTCAAGCAGTGGAAGATGACATCAAGCATCAACAACAAGTTCTCCAACACTTAAAGGACAACTTGACCATGGCACAAAATCACATGAGACAACAAGCATATCAACATCGTAGTGAAAGAAGTTTCGAAGTAGGGGATTTGGTATTTTTAAGACTACAACCATACAAAAAGATGTCCCTCAAGCAAGATAAGAAGGATAATAAATTATCACCAAAGTACTATGGCCTTTATAAGGTGTTGCAAAATATTGGTACTATGGAATACAAATTGGAGCTGCCTGCATCTTCGCGAGTACACCTAGTTTTCCATGTTTCATGCTTAAATAAGGTTATAGGTGACAAGATCCCAGTTCAAACTATATTTCCATAACTTGATGAGGGATTAAAAATCATATTGGAGCCTAAAGATATCATTGACACAAGAATTCTCCAGCTGAGGAATAAATCAATTTCTAAGTATCTCATTAAGTGGAAGAAACTACCTGATGAAGATTCCACGTGGGAAGATGAGTATTTTATACAAAAGAATCTATAACTACTCAAGCAATGAGGACAACACTTGTCTAAAGGGGAGGGGCATGTTAAGCCCTAAATCTTGGCACATTACCCCTTAATTGGGGCATATTACTTTAGTATTGTTATTTTTTTTATGTCGGCTTGGGTCCATTTGTTGTAATTGTACCTCCTAGTCTCCTATATATACCAATGAGACCCTTTCATTTAGAATCATCTTGTATTTGTGAATTCATATGATGTATAAGGAGGTTTCCCCCTCAAATAGGATTATTATATTAATTTATCTCTTTGTCAAGGCGTTGAGTACTTATTCTAAAGTTTTTATGCTCTTTTGATATTTGGTTCTTAACATAAAGGGGGAAACCTTGCTTGACTCCTGTATTGTAGTCAATTTCTTCTGCCCAATCCTGAGTGCTCCTAAGCTTGGAAATAACATTATCATACAACCTTACCATATGTTGGCATAGGGGAAGACCCAGGGTTCAACGCTCAAGAGCGCACCAAAAAAACCCTAACTACCGACCCTTTCGACAACACCTGTGAAGCAGATGAAGTCTCACCCGAGGTAGAGGCAGGGGTGGTTGCAGGACTCAGATGTCTGCAACCTTAGCTGGGACACAGATCTGTGATTGTAACACCTTAACAGGGCAGTTAGCAGTTATAGATCATCAATATTTAACCAGTATCTACTTCACAGATAAAACCCTAATTACAGAGCATCACAATATTCACCCTGATCTAGTATATTCAAGAACTAAGCACATTCACATAGGTTATATCTAGTAGTCATCCATATTATTAAGCATAAAGCATCAACAGGTCTATCTATCATTCATCTATATCAAATTACTTAAGAAAGTAAACACATAAACACATCAATACATTGCACAAAGCATAGAAACACAAGATATACGTGGTTCACCCCCACCCTAGGGCTACATCCACCAACTCTTCTTCTCTTTTATTGTCTTATGTCAATCTTCTACATTATCAAAGCCACAAAATCATACTCTGCATAGGACAGGAGATCTGCGTGCACTTCACTAGATCCTCCTTCCTCGAGCTAGGTCACAACACAAAGCCTTTACACAGTCTCTTACAGTCACTTGAACTTATCCTTGCAAGTCTCACCCAGCATGCACAAAGCATGTACAACTATTACTTGCACTTAGCACTTAACATCACATACTTTCACCTGCGCTCCTACTTACATCACCTAGCTTTCTATTTATACATTAAAAAATGGGCCTAAACATGGGTAAACCCATGGGATGACATCCCCATACTTGTTACATAAGCCTAAAACCCAAAAATCCATCATAGGGGGCCGCGATCCTGTGATCTCTACTTCAACTTGAACTCCACCTTCAACAGCCCATTGAAGTCCCAAAATATGTCAAAAGTGACCAAGGATATCCAAAACTTGGTCAAGGGCCAACAGGCCCTCAACACTCACATGTGACTCATCCCGAGTCACTTTTCTCTGGGTAGCTCTGCTTCAAAATCCTTGAGCTTGGCTTGAGCTACTTTGACTTGTTTCTGTTCCAAGGCCTCCTGCTTGACGAACTCTTGGATACCTACTTTGTTGACAGTTCCCTCTAAGTGTTGTTCAACTGCAGCGATTACTTGTTCCATATATGCTCCTTGGCCTTCAATTTACTCAAACAGTTGGCATTCTTTGTCCTGGATTGGTTGGAGCCTCTGAGTCACTTCCATGACTTTTCTCTATATGGTGTGGACCTACTGGTGAGCAGTGAGTTGTTCCTGGGATCACTTCATCCTTTCAACTGCTGACAGGAGTTTCAACTACGCCTGTACTATTGTTGGTTGCTTCCTTGCCTCCTGGAGCTATGACTGCAGTGCCTTTAGTTCAGGGTCTTCAATAATCATCTCGTAGGTTTATGTGCTTCTACTGCTAATATGTTTACATTCCAAAGCAAATGATCTGATCCTCTCAACTGCGCTCCAGGCAATTTTTTCTCTTTGGTCTCACATGTCCTGTGGGGTACTTGGCACTATTCATAGCTCTAGGTATGTGATTCTCTATTGAAGTTGTTGGATATCTTCCACAAGATGCACTACTTGCTACTGCACTGCTTCTTCTACCTGTTGATCTAAGCCTGTCACTAAGCAAAGTGCTCCGCTGACTGTTTCTTTGAATCCGAGATATTTTGCGAGCAACTGCTCTTTCTCTTGCTTGACCTGCACTCTCTCCTCTTCAAAATTGGTGTGGAGGTTATCTTGCTTGACCTGCACTCTCTCCTAGCAATGGAACCATTTGTTGGCACAAGGGGCAAACCCAGGGTTCAACGCTCAAGAGTGCACCAAAAAAACCCTAACTACCGGCCCTTTCGGCAACACCTACAAAGCAGATGAAGTCTCACCCGAGGTAGAGGCAAGGGTGGTTGTAGGACTCAGATGTATGTAACCTTAGCTGGGACACATATCTATGATTGTAACACCTTAATAGGGCACTTAGTAGTTATAGATCATCAGTATTTAACCAGTATCTACTTCATAGATAAAACCCTAATTATAGAGTATCACAGTATGCACCCAGATCTAGTATATTCAAGCACTAAGCACATTCACATAAGTTAGATCTAGCAGTCATCCATATTATTAAGCACAAAGCATCAACATGTCTATCTATAATTCATCTATATCAAAGCACTTAAGCAAGTAAACACATAAACACATCAATACATTGCACAAAGCATAACAACACAAGATATACATGGTTCACCCCAATCCTAGGGATACATCCACCAAATCTTCTTCTCTTTTATTATCTTCTGTCAATCTTATACATGCACAGAGCCACAAAATCCTACTCTGCATAGGACAAGAGATCTGCACACACTTTGCTAGATCCTCCTTCCTCGAGCTAGGTCACAACACAAAGCCTTTACACAGTCTCTTACAATCACTTGCACTTAGCCTTGGAAGTCTCACCCAGCATGCACAAACAATATACAACTATTACTTACAAGTTAGCACTTAACATCACACACTTGCACCTACACTCCTACTTACATCGCCTAGCTTTCTATTTATACATTAAAAAATGGGTCTAAACATGGGTAAACCCATGGGTCGACATCCCCATACCCATTACATAATCCCAAAACCCAAAAATCCCTAAAAGGGGGCCGAGATCCCGCGATCTCCTCTTCTACTTGTGCTCCGCCTTCAACAACCTATCGAAGTCCCAAAATAGGTCAAAAGTGACCAAGGATCTCCAAAAATTGGTAAAGGGACAACACCGTAGCAGCTCTCAGCTCGAAGGGAAATTTTATCTCTTCTAACCTATTCCAAAGGTTGGTCCTAGGCACAATGTCAAAATATTTCCTAAAGTCAACGAAACAACAAAGGAGATTGGTTTTATTGTTGCACCACTCCTCTACAATGATCCTAAGTGTGATAAGGTGGTCCACAGTTGAATGATAACCTATAAAACTGACTTGACCTTTAGCTATTTTTTGTGGCTTTCTATCCATATGTTTATCTTCTTTTCCAAAATACTTCCATACAACTTGGATAAAATGGGGATAATCATAATGGTCCTGTAATTAGAAGCATTGATTTTATCCCCACTTTTAAAAATATGTATAACTAGGCTTTGAGTCCAAGGTCTAGGGAAGCATTGCTTGAATGCTAAATTGAAGAGATTGTGTAATTGAGGGATAAGAATACGCCCTCCAATTTTTAATTTTTCATCTTGGTATCCCTCGATGTCCTTAAGTTTCCCGTTTGCATGTCGCTTAACCCCAAACTTTACGTCTTCTATAGAAAAAAAATCATCTTCTGTAGAAACTTTTGGAATTTTTTCCAGGGCATTATGGGATTTGTAAAGATTTTTAAGGTAGGAATTCTAGTTTGTTAGGGGAATCATAGCATTTTCTTTAGTTTTGTGAGTCAGAATTTGCCTACAAAATTTCTTTGGATCTACCTTAGAAAGGTGCAAAAGATTCTCTCGCTTTTTATTTATGTAGTGCCTTTTTTTATTTTAATTAAGGATTTGTATCTATTAGATTTATCATATTTCAAAGATTCATTACAGGCATCCATAATGGTTGTTCAAGAAATTTTACACTCGATATCATACCAAGGGTTGGGAGTTCTATTTTTTTTTTTGTAACTAGTGGAATCGGTAATGGCGACAGTATCGTACTTGCGTGACACGAGGTTGAATCATGTCGGCTTCCTTATAACCCCTAGGGAGAATCACACCTTCCACAAGCACGTCTCCAGATAAATCAGGGTCAGGATCGAACTGGAGACCTCATTTTTACATTTCCTTCCATTTACACAACACTTGCCAATTAGTCTACACAATCGCAGGCGAAGTTCTATTCTTCTTTTTACACAACACTTCGATAGATAATTTTTTTTATTGAGGTAAAGAGGATTGTTATAAAATTATGATAAATGTCTTCAATGTTGTTTTTATATGATAGAATATTTAATTCAGTGTTTAAGTCCTTTAAAAATAGGTTATCTTTATTTTTGTCAAAAAACAAATGCCTTTTATTACCAGAGTTATCTTCAAGGGGGGTTTTGTGCATGATAAAGTTTATAGTTAGGGGTAAAGGTCTATGATCAAATTCAGGCTCATGGTCATTTAAATGGTAAAAATATACTATTTGGTTGTAAACATGGATATACGATATCACATAGTCCACAACACTACTACCCAACCCATGGATACAAGTCATCTAGTTAGATTTCAACCACTTCACTAGACCATTGCAAATGGTTAGATCTTGGGAAATGCAAAGCTTAATTAGCTTAGCACCATATCAATTCTTGATCAAGTCTTTCAAATTTCTCTTGTATCCATTAGCTAAAACAAGGTCCTCGTCTAGCCACAGGGGATTATGATTAGAATTGTTGCTTAAGATAATAGATTGATTAGTTGCAATTCTAGCATTAAAGTCTCCTAGCAAGAGGATACTAACTTAATTTCTAAGACTGTAAATATCTTGTTCTAAGCTTTTATAGGGACAATTTTTATCTAGATTGGTTTTTGTATAAAAGGTAGAATTAATAGGTGCAAAATAACAAATTTCTATATACATCTTCTTAGCATTGATATCTAAAATATCCACCCAAATGAACTGATTGAGAGGGTCTTTTTATGAAGACGAATGTGAGGGGAAATGTTTCTTCTTATGTAACAAGTTATGCCTTCAACCCCTCTACAAGAGGATTTATTGTTCCATGTTGACCACAATATACATCCATCTATGTTAGGGACCTTAGATTCCTCTTGTTCCCAAGTTTTAATTAGAAATATAATATCAATTTCACTTGGGATCCAACTTAATATAGGCCTTTGTTCGAAGGAAAGCTCCGACAGTTCCAAGAAAGGATCCGAAGTGTCTCAAATTTCTATTTATTGTTATCCTTTTGTTATCTATATCTAATAATAGCTTTCCAGTTCCTAATTATTGCCCATTTTCCCTCCTTTTTGGCTTCCTTTACCTTTTGAACATCCTTCCTTAATTTAGCTTGATCTTCTGGAATGAGGTCTTCATTTATAAATATTCCAAACCCTTTTATGCTTGTATTTTTACTAAGTATGTCATATTTAAGGGAATTAGATATTACCATAACCCGAATTAACCTATCTTTATGTTCAATTATTTTGTCCGACCTTTTTGCTTCTATAAGGCCAATTATTTCAATTTATGATTTATTTTCTGATTCCTCCTTGACTATTGCTAACGTATCTTCATCTTTCTGTTCTTTTATACCAAAAATTATGAGGTTCAAGGCTCTTTTGTTACGCTCATGGTATAACTCTATTATCTTATTCATTTCCTATTTTATAGGTTTGATATTCAATTTGTTTTCCATTCTTTTTAGGGCCAAATCATTAATTAGATTGTCTTCTAGCTCTTTAATCTTGTCCCTAAGATTGCTATTTGATTCATATTTATGAGAGGAACGAAATGGAAACACAGATTTATAATATTAACACAGTGAATAATAACAGAGATACATTAAAAATTGACTTCTATTAAATAAGAAATATGCTGAAACTGTAAAATTTAGACTAAAAACAAGCTTGCTAGAATGGTGGCAATTTATCTCTGAGAAGAGATGTGGAGACTATGTTCATTTGCAAGAAGATGAGTACAATGAGGCTCTTAAATCCTTTTTACAATAAACATGAATTCCAAAACCATATACATCCAAAAACCTAACCCTAGGAGATGAAGTGCCAAAAGTCATGTGGGCCATGTTGGGGTAAGTTAGTACATCAACTTCCTGAGGTCGTAACTTTTGCATACGATCTTCGTTTGGGGCACAAGATAACTCATTGGAAAGGTATTGAAGAGGATATTAATTTCATGGGCTCAATCATGGCTTATAATATCACTAGGGTTCCCGATCGTGAAAAAGTGTCGTTTCGGCCCTCAAAATGCCCCCGAAAAACTGCTAAAAATAGTAAATTTCCAAAAACTTGTTTTGAGCTAGTTGGAATAGGTGAGTGGCCACCGATATACTCTTGGATCAATATTCCCCCCTTAGTAAGAAATTTTCTCCATTGCATTGAGTTCTCCCATTAGATGAGGAAATTTCTACTGAATTTGGCCCTGGGTAAGCCACTTGCCTTGGTGCAGGAGTTGCACTGCTTTGACAACCCAATAAAGATGGATCCTCTGCTGGTGAGTGCCCTTGACCTATGTTTCCAAGATCTGATCAGTGGATTCTTGTTCCATGTAGTCAGGGTTGATCTATGTTGGTTTCAATTGTTCTTATGTCTCTGAGGTGTCCAATAATGGTGGAAAATAGGGTCGAAGGAGGTCCACATTGAACACTAGGTGCAAGCCAAGGAAGGGGGGAATGTTGAGATCAAAATAATTTTCACCCACAACCTTTGTGATGGTGTAAGGTCCATAAAAAAGTGGAAAAAGATTCTGATGAGGCCCTGTAAGGCATTCTTTCTACAAGAGCAACCAAACTTTGTATCCCACATGAAAATGGTGTGGCACCCGATGTTGATAATGTTGTTTCTTGTATTTGGCATTGGACTTTTGTAAAATATCCTGAACCTATTGGAGGATGTTTTGGATATTCTTAATGAAATGTGTGGATTTGTTAGCTTCATTTGGAGCATGCGACGAGTTTTCCTGGGTGGATGCAAGGGGTAGTGAAATATTCATGGGACCCAATGGTTGAAATCCCAACCCCACCTGAAAGGGGTTGTGGTCAATTGAGATATGTGTGGATTTGTTGTAGCTATGCTGAAAATAGGGAAGACTCTCATCCCAGGTGCGGGGGTGCTTATAATTTTACATGCGCAGGATGTGCACAATCATCCGGTTGACGACCTCGATTTGGTCATCCATCTAGGGGTGGAAGGCAATGGATTTGGTGAGCTTGGTGTCCAATAGTGACCATAGGATTGACCATAATGTGTTGAGTAACATGTTGTCCCGATCTAAGATAATGGTTTATGGGATCCCAAAGTGTACCCACACTCGTTCAAAGAATAGCTTGACAATGGCCTTCACTGTGATGCTCTTCTTGTAGGCGGCCATGATTTCCATCTTGGAAAAGCGATCAACAACTACAAAACATAATCATTTCTCTTCTTGGTAGATGGAAGGCCCGATATGTAGTCCATTGAGATGGATTCCCAGGGCTTGTCAGGAGTAGGTACATGCCTTGTTTCTTAGTGGCTGATTTTGCAATAATGCAGTCAGTGTAGGACCAGATATACTTGCTGACATCATGTCGAAGTTTCAACCAATTGAAATGTCGATGAAACACTACCACTGTATTTTCCATGATGAAGTGTCTTTCCACCTGACTGTAGTGGTCTTCCCAAATAAGATTCACTCACTCGCTTGATGGAATGAAGAGATGGCCCAGATGGAACAACAACCTTTCCTGGAGATGGAAATTAGTGACAACTGTGTTTGTGCCCAACATCTGGTAGGTGTTGGAAAAGTCAGGATATGTCTCATAGAGGTGGGGCCATTCGTAGGTCTCATGGAAACAAGAGTCTAGCATCATGGTGAGTGTCATGACTGGAGGTAGACTGAGGAAATCAACAACTCGATTGGTACTTCTGGTTTTATACTTGATGTTGAGGTGGAATCACTGCAAATATGTGGACCACTTATGATGGTAGTGATTCTATAATTTTCCTTGTGTCTGCATGAACTGGAGCGACTTATGATGAATGTGGATGACTGTCTCCTTCCCAAGAATGTAATGCCTCCAATGACGACATGCTTTCACAATGGAGTACATTTATTTTTCATAAGTAGGGTAATTACAAATGGCATCTGATAGTGTCTCACTATGATAGGCCACAAGGTGACCGTGCTGAGTGAGGAATGTGCCCACAACATAGTCTGAAGCATCTGTCTCGATCTCAAAGGGTTGTTGTAGGTTAGGTAATGAAATCCTTGGGGATGAGAATAGGATTTTCTTTAGATCATTGAACGCTTGCTGTTGGGACATGCCCCACAAAATTTTTTCCTTACCACCACCCCTGGTTACTTGGCTGAGGGCCCATGCAATATGGGAGAATCCCAACACGAACCTGCGATAGAAATTGGAAAGGCCTAAGAAGCTTCGAAGCTTAGTGATCATGGTTGGGTCTGACTAGTCATGGATGACTTGGGTCTTGGCTGGATCCACATACAAACCATGTGCATCAACAATGTACCCTAGGTACTGGACCTTGTCCATGCCGAAGGAGCATTTTTCCAAGTTGGCATATAGCTTTTGCTGCCGCAGAGTGTGCAAAACCTACTAAATATGCTACAAGTGTTCCGCCCAAGTCTTTTCATTGTAGATGAGAATGTCATGGAGATACACCACCACAAAATAATTGGTGAAAGGCTGCAAGATATCGACCATCATCCTCAAGAAATTTGCTAGGGAATTTTTCAAACCAAAGGGCATGGCCAACCATTCAAAAAAACCTTCTTTTGACTTGAAGGAAGTTTTCCATACATTTGTCTACTCTATTGAAACCTGATGGTAGCCAGACTTCAGATCAATCTTACTGAAGTATTTTTCCCCCTTGAGCTGATCAAGGAGATCGTCGATTTTGGGAATCGGGTACCAGTCCCTGACTGTGATTTTATTTAGGGCCTGATAATCAATGCAGAGTCATCAGGTCTCGTATTTCTTCTGCAACAACACGATTGGGCATCCACAAGGTGATGAGATAGGTCATATGTGGCCCTTGTGGAGAAATTCTTGGATATGACACTCGATCTTCTCATTTTCTAACAGAGAGGGGAATAAACTATCCCATTGGGTAGCAGTGGGCCAGGGGTCATATCGATGGGATGCTTGACCTGACAGTGCAAAGGTACCCCGATATGTGATGAGAAGATGTCTTTTGATTCTTCCATGACCTTATCCACTTGCTTATGCTGCATGGAGAGGTTGGACACAGAGGCCATGGATGTGGCTACAATATTTCGCTCACTCTGAGAGTGAATCATGAAGAATACAAACTTCTCGATCTGAGAAATGAAATAAATATAACTAGGTGGGACATCCTCATGTATCCTGTATAATTCCCCGTTCAAATAAATAATAACACAACGAGGCCTAGACTCATATACAACATGAAGTTTCCATAAATAAGGTTGTCCCAAAATAATATCAAAAACTTCAAGGGGAGAAACATCATATAATACCTCATCTTTGAATGGCTTGATGCCGTACAACATGTGACACTGTTGGTTGATGCAAAGATCGCTTCCTTGACAGAGCCATCCGATGGTGTAGGGATGCAAGTGCGACATTGTCAGCAGGGCTAGATGCTTGATGACCTCTATTGAGATGAGGTTATTCTGGATACTGCTATTAGTGATGAATTATAGTGGAGTGCCTTTCACCCACATCTATGAATGAAAGAGGCACTCGCCTTCCTCTGGCTCATTAGGTTCACTGGGCTGGATCTTGGTGGTAGCAATGGTGGCACTAGGTTCCACATCAATGATATGTCTTCCCTTTTATGGTTCTAACTCAAAGTCGGAACCTGCATCTGATTCATAGGATTTCACCTCAACCACCAATGACTGCTTTGAGTGACAATCAACAATGTTATGCCAGGGGATCTTATGGAAGTTGCACCATTTCCCAGTATCTTTCTTTGTCTTTCCATTGTACTTCTTTGGTTGTGACTTGAACTAGTTGTATTGAGGTTTCCAATCTTTTCTCTGTCCTTTGTTTTGCGGGTTTGGGATGTCCTTTCTCAACTTCTACTATGAGGGGTTCCCAAACCCAAATTGTCACGTCTTTTGTTTAATATTATGCTCGATTTTGACGACATGTCGCTAGGCTTCCCCCAAGGATGAAATGTCCAAAAACTCCATTTCTTTATGAATGTCTCTATGCAGACCATCGTGGTACTTGAACACCATATGTTTCTCAAAATATTTGATACCCAACTTGGTGCGCAAGGTATGGAAGACATTGATGAACTCTGGCACTGTTTGGTCTCTTTCCTGCCGCAATGTGGTCCATCTTGTATACAAGTTGTCATAACATCCAACATGATAGTATTGTTCCTTAATAACATCCATGAAGGAACCCCAAGTGGGTGAAACTACAAATAATGTGGATCCATCTATTTTATTTTGGTCACAGAAAGTCTACCACCAATATTTGACATGGGGGACAACCTTGAGGAGTGAAAATGTAATATTTTCTCTATCGAAAAAGTTGTGGACAAAAAAATACCCTTCTAGAAGGTTTAACTATTTATCTGTGACATCCACATATATTTGACCTTCAAATATAGGAATATAAAAATTGATCTGTACCTTGAAGGGGGTGGTTCCTCCTCTTGAGGTGGGTGCGTTGCTTGTCGAAAACTGTCAAAGGATTTGTGCAAAGTTGTCCATCATCTCGTCACTCTGTCGCTCGAGGGCTTCCTTGAGAAACATTTTGAAAGGATATCCTGTCCCATCGTTATTTTTTCCCACTATGGACAATTTATTTGCTGTGCAAGAACAATTTTCCTCAAGAGAAACAAGCTCGAGACTCAACTCTCTATACCCTGACCGTGTCAGGCACATGCACTAAAAAATGACAAGGAGTAGACCGCTTTGATATCACTGATCCAAATTTATGAGCGGAATGAAATGAAAACACATATTTATAATATTAACACAGAGAAACAGTGAATAATAACATAGATAAAATAAAACTTGACTTCTATTAAATAAGAAATATGTTGAAAGTATAAAATGCAGACTGAAAACAAGCTTGCTAGAATGGTGACATCTTATCTATGAGAAGAGATGTGACAACCACGCTCATTCACAAGAAGATGAGTAAAATGAGGTTCTGAAATAATTTTTACAATAAATATGAATGCCAAAACCATAGACATCGAAAAACCTAACCCTAGGAGATGAAGCGCCAAAGGTCATGTGGGCTCCGTTGGGGTAAGTTAATACATCAACTTCCCGGGGTTGTAACTTTTGCATACAATATCCATTTTGGGTGCACGATATCTTGTTGGAAAGGTCTTGATGAGGATCTTCGTTTCATAGGTTCAATCATGCCTTTGACAATCATTGAAGTGTCAGATTGGGAAAAAACATCGTTCAGGCCCTCAAAATGGCCTTGGAAGTTTAGGACTCAAAAAACTGCTAAAGATAGTAAATTGCCAAAAAAAAAAAATTAGATAGTTGGAATAGGTGGGTGGCCACCGATATCCTCATGGATCACTATTTTCATTCACCTCTCCTTAATCTAGCCTCCATTTTGTGTAGCTGAGTCTCAAACCCTGATAGTTTATTGTCCATCCATCTATGAATATTACCTTAGAAGGATCTAAATCTATTCTCAAGCATACAATAGTAATAATAATAATAATAATCTATTTTTAAGGTCACGACCAAGCGAGACACCAAATTGTTGTATGAGACCCCCTTGTTTATGGGACAAATGACCCCCTCTGCATGTAGTATACCTAGGGAGGTAATATGGGGTACCTAGGGAGGTACCCAATGGTACCCAATGAGAATGTGGTTATGTATTATTAGCGGAAGTCATTTAATATATGAGAATGTGGTCATTTAATGTAAGGTGGACTAGGTCCACTATATTAAGAAAGGCCCACTATGGTAGTTAAAAGTAATAAATGTGAGAAGGCTCTCTAGAAGGTTCCTAGGAGATATAGATAGCTATATAAAGAAGTCTAAACAATGTAATGAGATATAGTGAAGAATATTGTGAATGTATCAAGCATTGCTTGAGGAGTGTTATCCTTCCTTAAAGATTAATATTATATGGTATTACCCTACCTCAATGGTTTTGACTATTTCTTGTGTTCAGTATTTTGGTGAATGGTTTGGCTTATTCTTATTGATATTGTGGGTTTATTTTGATATTTATCTCTAGATCTATTCAGGAACATATGAATTGGTATCAGAGCACTTTCCTTGGCCAAAGAAGAGAAGATATATATATATATATATATATATATATATATATATATATGGGGAAAAAGAGGGAGGTTCACTTCAGGTTCACATATAAATATTTATGTGATTAATTTGGAAAAAAAAAATGGATATTTGAATTCCTCTCGGAAAAATACCCAATTTGAAAAAAATAATCAACCGAAACGGAGTTCGGAAAGTAAATTTATGAACATTTTAAATTCAACAGTTTTTCAGGGTTTTTCTAGAAAAAGCCGCAATTTTATGCAGTAAGTTATTTCTACACCCTAGTTTTTGTTGAATATTTATTCCAAGGATGTTGTTTTTTACTGGAAGAGATGATGACCCTAGTATTGAATAATTTATACAATCTCACAAGTCATTATGGAAAGAGAAGTGGAAATATTTTGTAGACCGGGGCTTCAAAGGTGATGCTCTCATATGGTGGAAATCCTTTCACCATTCCGAGTGGATGTCACTTTCTGAGGAAACAATTGAAAAATTACTTTTAGACAAGTGATCTCATATAAAGAGTAAGGATAAAAACATCACCAAGATTTTATTTTCATGTGGAAAATCTATATTACAAGTTCATGGTTGTATTCATAAAGAAAATGTCATTGTTTCTATTAACCCTAGTTGCAGATTTTTTTTTATCAATATTCAATTGATTAATAGATTTCAAGTTTCGGCAAAGAATATTCAAAGCAAATAGGTTGCACGTGAAAATGTTAAAATTGTTAAAGATTTGAAGCTCAGTATGGATAAATATGCATTGCATTCAGATTTTGAGGCTCTAGATATGAGTGATGAAGACATTGTTTTGGGATATCCTTGGATAGAATGAGTGGGTACCATTAATATTAATGTGCAAAAGAAGTTTATAAAGATTTGGTACAAGATTTTTTTTTTTACATTGCAGGATGTGTCTCTTAGTAAGAAATATGGGCCCATGGGAGCTAGCAAAGAAGTTATTGTAGAGTCTGAAGTTGAATTAGAGACAGAGTCTACAGAAGGAGATGAATCAAAACTACAAGAATGACATAATCAAGAATCTAAGGAGGTCATTGACTCAAAGGCACAAAGTGTTGCAGATTTGAAGAAAAAAGAGCAGATTCCTACAGTTGTTGTATATCACCATCCACATCATATAGAGACACAACAGTGATCAAGGAAAAGGCATGTGCATCAACAGATTTATGCATCAGCAGGGAACCACGAAGGAAACCAATCAAGAGGTACATGGAGGACTACTGAAAATATGGGAAGAGCTCAAGCTATAGAAAAAATCTCATAGAAATATCGACATGATGCAGAACAATATCAGGGTGGCAAGGCAACAGATGGACATCAGGTTCGACTTCCATTGGGATGGATGGATGGTTGTACTTGGTACCAGTTGGCTACATTGCTTAGCCGGTCATATTGTATGGTTTCTTCTCATGTTTCGAGGGTGAAACATGTGAAGGGGATGGAATGTAGTATACCTAGGGAGGTAATTTGGGGTACCTAGGGAGGTACCTAATGGGAATGTGGTTATGTATTATTAGTGGAAGTCATTTAATATATGAGAATGTGGTCATTCAATGTAAGGTGGACTAGGTCCACTATATTAAAAAAGGCCCACTATGGTAGTTAAATGTAATAAATGTGAGAAGACTCTATATAAGGTTCCTAGGAGGTAGATAGAGCTATATAAAGAAGTGTAAGAAATGTAATGAGATATAGTGAAGAATATTACGAATGTATCAAACATTTCTTGAGGAGTGTTATCCTTCCTTAAGGATTAATATATGGTGTTACTCTACCTCAAGGGTTTTGACTATTTCTTATGTTCAGTATTTTGGTGAATGGTTTGGCTTATTCTTGTTGATATTGTGGGTTTATTTTGATATTTATCTCTAGATCTATTCAGGAAGATAACATTGCACAACGATTTGATTGCTAAAGTTTACAAATGTATACATACCTTACCCCCTATGGATTTGAACCTGCGACCTCCAAGGAAGAAACACATGTTCTTAAAACGTAGATCC
The DNA here is from genome assembly GCA_009831015.1 of Picea engelmannii. Taxonomy (NCBI): domain Eukaryota; kingdom Viridiplantae; phylum Streptophyta; class Pinopsida; order Pinales; family Pinaceae; genus Picea; species Picea engelmannii. Next base: position 16,764 of record ML785747.1, read on the forward strand.
AATTTAACTCCAGATTTATCATGTGAAGAGAGGGATCAAGTCCCTCGATGTGATATTGAAAAAACTTGAGAGAAGATATATATATATATATATATATATATATATATATATATA
>ML785747.1:24487-40794 GCA_009831015.1 Picea engelmannii
TCTCTGGGTGCAACCACACGTTCGACCACTACCTCAAGGTGTCCCCATGGCTCCAGGTAAAGCCCTCACGAGAATTGAACCTTGCCCAACGGTGAAAAACTCCTCGCTTTCCACCATTGGATCCAACCCCTTTGGGCATATTAATATTACATATTTAAAATATTAATAGATAATATTTTATTTTGAAATAGTGTTGCAACACATATATCAAGCTTAAAATTATGTGTTTTTTTGGGAAAAATCTAATTTGATCAGAGAGTGTGAATGATAGTCAAATATGTTTGATATAGTAAAATATGACCACTAAAGAGCATGTGAACACAAAGATAGGGCTAAACCCTTGAAGACTTGGAGAGTGGAAGTCCACCACTACATTTGATAAAGATAACAATTTTCTATGCTCTATCTTTGATTAATAAAATGATTAACTCCCCTTAATTTAATGTTCTTGATCATGGTTATTATTAAGCTTTTATTTTATGGAATAATTGAAATATTTTAGGTTTTTTTCCCCTTAATATCTTATAAATTATGGTTTTAAAATAGTAGAAAATAGGGAGGTTTTTTTTGGCTGTTGTGTATAGGTTTTATTATCACACAAACCCACACTTTTAGAGATAACTTCCTAAAGCTCAAGTGTGGCCTTGATGAAACTAAGAAGGTGCCAATGTCACTTCACTAACCCCCTTATACACTTTAGGTTGGTTTTTCTCTAGCTCAAAGGGGGCTTCCCTAGGGTAGGATTTCTAGTATTTTAGGGCAGTGAATTCTAGGGTGATATGAAGAGTAAATCTAACAAAATGGTTTTGAATTTGATTAAGAAAATAAGAGTGATGCCGACACTAGAAACTAGTGAATTTTCATTGGATGTATGGGGTCAACTAAGGATCCCCATTTAGAAATTACAAGTGAAACCTAAATGACAAGTAGGGTAGTCCACTGCAAACCCTAATTAGTCACCCTATTAGCTCAACAAGTTTCAAGAAAGAAATGGGAATATTTCTCCACTTAGAATTCCTCTAATGTCTTTGAGAAATGATTTATCCAATAAAGTAGAAGAGGGTGCACCGCCACCACTAGAGAAGAACGCCACATTTGCAAGCATTCAAGATAAATTACCACAAGCAAATGAAGAGGTCACTTACTCATCAAAGCACACACAAATCCATTCATCCACTGGACATCCATTCATTGAGAAGCATCCACTAGACAATATCATGAGAGTGCTCTAGCTAGCCATCCATAGCACAAATAATAAGATAAACATCTCCAACATATTTTTATAAAACGATAAGGGATTTCTCCACCAATCCAACCATGAGTACAAATGAGGAAGTACATCTCTATTTATAGAGTGATGCTCAAATTCATTTACAATAAAAAAATATTCTCAAGTGAGATCCACACATCTAGCCTAAGGATAAGTAAATTACACTTGTCTTCCATTAACTAATCCAAAAGACATAAAATATTGGGTGGTCAAGCCACATGTACAACAATCAAAGTAAAAAAACCCAATCAAAGGGGATCATCCCCATTAAAGAAGGAAAAGAGTTCCTCCAAGTTGCAATGCCTTGCCTCCAAAGGATTTCAAATGGGTGAGTCATCCATAAATTGTGTAACTAAAGGCTATGTTATCATCCAAAGGGAGCAATAAAATACATAAGTCAATCGTCTAATTCCTTTAAGATGGGAGCTCTCCATATTGGGGTCTTGTTGAACCCCTTTTGTACTTCCCCCCCTCCCTTATTCTATTTTCCCACCTCTTTTAATACCCTTTCTTTTCCCATTCTATATATTCCCTTTTCCCATTTTCTCTTTATCCCTTCTTTTTCCCTCTCTTGGAACTACTATACTTAGTCAATTTTCATGTTCGTGGACATTTGGACTTGCGGACTCTCGCACTTGAATTATCGTTTGTTCACCTATGTATAAGTCCTCCCAACACTTAGAATGATTTTGCGTTTCATACTTTCAGACCTTCGGACCTGCGGACCTACGTGACACACTTCCACTCTCTCAATTGTTCGCCCGATACTTCTCAATACTTAGCCATTTCATACACTAGGACTTTCAGACTTGCATATCTACCTTTTTCATATTAGTTTCCAACCCCAATGCTCCACCATTACCTGTCCCTTCACATTTAGTGGCCGTTAATTAATTATGTTGTTACCGAGGATACTAATATTTATTTTGAGTTGATGTTTCCGTAAAAAGAAATATAACTCAAGTTCATTTTTATGTGCAAAATAATAGTTCAAGAAAAATTTGGCGATCTTCGTTGGGACAACCATGAGAAAGCAATGTTTCTATGGGGATACTTTAAACCTCTTTTCTAGGTAAGATCATAATTATCATTGGTCCCACTCCTACTGGTATTACTCGAAATTGTTGGATAGAGAAAACAACAAAGTATGGACCTTAGGAATAGTTCTCGCAGGATATGTTCCAGAAGTATTTGGGTGCAAGGACATCATCACCTAGTGTGTCGATAAGATCATTCAAAACATAAGAGTCATTGAATTGCAAAATAGTTCTCCTATCTCATTGGAACCTTCAATATTTAGAGAAATGCTGAAATTTCTAGAGCCGAACCTGGTCTATAAAAGGGATGAAGAAAGAAACTTCCTAAAAATCGAGAACAACGGATTAGAGCTTCTTCAAGAATATTTGCATGACCCTGCGATAATTCCTGAAGACATATCAATAATTCAGGTAAATTCTCTAAAGAATCCCTATAAGGAAATTGCCTGGTTATTTACTCATTGTTGGCCAGGATTTTACATAAATAATTCCTCGACCGACATTATACATATCGCATTTCATTGTTCATGAGAATGCTATCTTCGACTGGGCGAAGATAATCTCGAATGAAATCACTACACAATTGACTAATTTCAAGTATGATAAAAGGTTTTACATGTCATCTTATTTGATATTTACCATTACATATTGTCATAGTTTTGAGGGATTAAACATTTCCCAGAGAATTAAAATAAAGGTGGACCTTGTGACCATGTGGTACCAATTTATATGGAGGTAGAGATTTGAACATCATTTTTATGAGGTGTATTCTGATTTTGTATCTAAATTCAAGAAATTGTTATTTGGGGAAGAAACTTCATGGTTATCATTGGAAGCAACAACTTTTTTGAAGGGAAGAGGAGTTCTGGAAAAAATAGAAGATTATAATGTCATTAGGTTTTTTTTCTCTATTGAAAGACCTATATTCCTTCCCTATTATATTTTTGATAAGTTATTTGTAATTGGAATAGCCCGACAATATAAATTTTGGTTCCATAGTTTATTTGAGAAAAGGAAAATCAATTCATACCTCTCCCATGGAAAGTTGGTGAAATTTTTCTTCGAGGAATTTACAAAATAAATGAATATGCTTCTTACTTTGAGAATTCTGACCTAAAATTTGTAGAAGAAATCAAGGGTTTCGACCTGAATCACCTGTTTTATAATAATTTTCTTTCAGTTGGGCTCGTCCTTACACTTTTAAAATCAACTGTTAATAAAGAAGAAGAAAATTATAGTCATCATCCTAGTGATTAAGAAGCCGACAAAAAATATGAAGATATAGAAACTTCCATAAGCACTACAGAGCATCATAAAGAAAGAGGTAAACCCTCAAATGATAAACATGTCCAATCACTGGTTGTTTCTAGGATAAGTGACTTTCCAAAGGAAAATCCTTAGTCAGAAACATCCCACATGAGAAAAATGTAGACCAATAATTCAAGAGATGATGAAGAGAGGAATCCTCCTAAAGGGAACCTGAAAAATCCCCATAAGCTAAAGGTCAAAAGAAAAAGAACTAATTCACAATAGGAAGGGGATGGAATACATGCTCAGGAATATGATTTTCTATTGGATAACATGGATTTAGATGTATATATTGGAAATATTACTTTCCCAAATGTAGAAGTATCAGCTCGAGAAAATGTACAACCTGTCTTCGCACTCATGATCCAAGACGAGACATTTTCTAATGAGGAAACATTTTCTGTACAAAATGTATATTTTTCTAAGGATTCTAAAAAAATAGTTTTCAAAAGAACTACAAAGAGTAAGAGTAGGAAGCTGCAGTCTACCATTGACACACGAGATATGTTACCTTAAAAATTATCATCATAGAGTTACATGGGACACACTTGATGTTTCAATTGCACACATGGAAGAAGAGAATGCCCAATTGAAAGAAATAATTAAAGAGTTGTAGGAAACCCTCATGCATCCACCCATTATGGCTTCTCCCGTTTCCATGATTCATCTTGGAAAGGGTCTTCAAGAAAACCCATAATCAAGTTCAAGGGTCAAAGGAATATCCATTTTAATCATGACCACCCGACATTTTGTTGAACAAAATATTAAGAAAATAATTTCATTAATTGTAGAATTGTGGGATATGGCAAAGAGTTTTGCTTCTCTTGGTTTAGGAATTCAAAACACCAAGGAATATTTAAATTCAAACTTGAAAAATGATGAAGGGTTCTAGACTGACGGAGTTGTGATGTTTACAACTAGAGTTTCGGAAATGACATAGCAGACAAGAAAGAAAGAAAATATATCTTCTACAAGCCATATCAAACAATTGAAATCATGTTGGATGGAAATAATTAATGTGTTAAAAGGTCTGATAACTCAATTGACTGATTTATCAAAAAGGAAAAATGAAGCATATTTAAAAATCCTTGATTTGGATATCATTGGAACTACCATTGAAGTCTCATACCCTAAGTAGCTTTAAAATTCCATGCTCATGACTTGATAACATTTCGAAGAGAAAATTGAAGAATTAAAAAGGATATCAGCTGAAAAGTTTGATAATATGATGGAGTTTACACATGATGACATTGACAGTTGGCTGGTTGAGTACACAAATAAAAATGAAGACATTGAAAATATATTTCAAAATTTATCTATTGATCTTAGGGAAATTGAAAAGGAGTTGTTTAATGTTAAGATAAAACAAGAGGTAACCATTGCTCCATTGAGGGACTTCATCCAAGAATGGTTGAATAACTCAGTTGCGAAGATCTTTGAAATTCCATCAGAGGTAATTATGACAGGTAATCAAACTACAACCAACAAGAGTACAAAGGAAGCGACAACACACAAATGAAAGAGAGAGATACCATCATTGTAAGTCCATGTTGATCACATGATTCTTTCTTTATCAATTTTCATCCAATTCTTCTTCTTCTTTGAATAGAAAGGTATAACCGAATTTTGATAACTTTCTCTTTGTCTTCTTTCTATATTTTGCTATTGGACATCCGCCCACTTTCTTCCTTCTACGTTCTATCTTCTTGTACATGTTTGATTTTATGGTCTACGTGATCCCTATTCCTAGTCCTTTGGAGAAACGCCTTTAAATTTCAAAGCATTGTAACAAAATTTATTATTTTTGAGAAATCCCAAGAGAACAAATTCAGGATCAGTTTCGACTATATTTTATAACTCTGAGTTTTGAGTATAAAGTATTTGAAATTGATCCATCGTAATCTTCTTTTGAACTATACAATTATTTACTTTATAAAATTTCTCGTATGTGTTCGAACCATCTTATTTTATTTTGATGCGATAAAAAAAAAATTATTTTCACTATGATGGATGTGAGGAAATTTTGTTTATTTTCTACAATGTGTGATGTGTGAGATTCCTATTCCTTTCTCAGGAATTCTCCTTTTTATAAATCTTTTATTTTTCAACATTTTAATCTTCCTTTGAGCTTAAAATATTCGACCATTTTAAGTTCCTCTATTATTTATTGATCTTAAAATAATTAAGAATATCATAAGCCAAAGAGGAGTACCACCTCTATAAAAACGCAGGAGGATTCATATCCTCGTGAGGTTTCCATTTTTATCCTGACGGATTCAAGCGTCAACAGGTATTTAATGATATTTTCGGGTATGCCAAGTACTCCATTTATGCCATGTGTCCTCTTAGAACAAAAATGCTCTGTTTGGCATAGCTTATTCCTCTTCACAACCTTCCTTGAGTTCTTTGATTTGACCCCTTGCATGCTGAGTGATCCACACTTAATGATAAAATATGAAATAAAAGGGAGTGAATGGATCTTCATGCCACTTGTCTCCTTTCTAATCACGATGAACTATGGAGATTGATGCATCTCTCCTTGAAATTTGGTATATTGATTGTTTTTGAATTATGAATGCTCCCTAAATAAATGTTTTCTGACCATGTCAAAGGAAGTGTTTAATGCGCCAACTGTAAAATTAGTGGAGCAATCCTCAAGATGTGGTTGTTGACTCTAAGTTCTTAAAATAGGCACTCTTCTAATCAAGGTTAACCCTTATAAAATGATTTGACCATGTAAAACTATTGGAAACAAGGATGTGCACCATTACAAATCAAATCCATAGACTAGTGGAGTCCCCAAGACATACAAAACCTCCAAGAGCGGGGTTCCTTCCCACATGTAAATCTTGAAACCTTCTACATCTCCCCACATCTAAAGCTTGAAACCTTCTACATCTCCCCATAATATGAAAATGATCCAAATCCTCAAACAAAAGGGAACAATTCCTGTTACAGAATGTTTCCCTTGTAGACAAGTGAAACCTTCCTTGGATTATAGACCCCTATACCAAGACATAAACACTATAGGTGGACACTAACATTCCTTTGAATTTAGTTTAACCAATCATAAAGAGAGAGGGAGAAGGGGTGCAATGCACCTTGTTTCGAAGTTTGTCCTCACTTCTTCCAATCTGAGCTCGATCTCCAAACTCCTTGGAGTAACTTGATACTTGCAATGGGAAACAAAGAGAAACAAATATCTCCTACTCTAGTGGATTAGGTAAATCAAATCCATCTACAAATATTGAAGGAACAATAGAAAAGCACATGCAAGAATACACGAGATTGAATAAAATAGGCCAACTATATTCAAATGAGAACCGAAAGAGAATACTTACAAACCATGGATGACGATGTAGAACTTCTCCAAGATCCCCTCATCCATACCTTACACAAATGTATCAATATAAGAGGTTTGATACTTGAAATCTTCCTCAATATCAATGGTTTGATATGCTCCAATCCTTCCTCTTCTTCCACCTTGGAAAGCCCTCAATATATAGGATTGAGAAGAAAAAAAACCATGATAAAATGAGGGGTATGCTTGAGGATATTTCTCCTTGAGGATTGGATCAGATCCTAAGATGAGGCCCAAGCATGAGGGTTGAACACAACTAACCCCATCTCAAAGATATGGCCCATATATTAAGGTAGGGGAGATCCCCCCTTTCTCTCAACAAGAATGGCGCTCCACCCAAGTGAGATAAAGAGTGAAATTTATAGATGGCACTCCCCTATAGTGGTAGATGGGCCACTTTGTGTGCACCCTCAGTATGGACAGGGGGGAACCACCCTTCATAAATTCTTAAAAAAGGGTCAAAGTTTCCAAGGAAAAAGTGTGTTTTGACCTAGAAATGATGGTTTTCCTCCTCCCATATGAATTATGGGTCATGAACAACTGTTTTAATGGTGTCAAGGGGTGGTTAAACCTCAAAAAGTGGATACAACACTTGGGAAGGTGCATATGACACTTGCAACAATGAATGCAACACTTACCAAGGTGCATATGTCACTTTGCGACACTTAGGGTGTGAAACACAATTGTGGAATTTTTATGTGTAACAAATGCCCCCTAAAGTTTGAGGTCATAAAAGAAACTGGTGGTCAAAACACTTTACAAATTCTTCAATGCAAGGGTGTTGGAGTGGGAGAACCTGACAGAATCTACAAACAATCATCAAACAATATTAATATATGTTTCATTTATGAGGCAGGCATACCTATGCTCAGAATACAAGATGACTCAAAGCACGATCGTTGACCAATACACTATGGGTACATGAGAATATTGAATGAGGATATGGAAACCAAAGATACAATGTGGATTCATACCTCCATGAAATGAACTGATCACAACCATGAAAAATACACAGTGGAGTTATGAGGTGACAAAACATAGCCACAAATCAATACAATGTGGATCTATGTGACAACATATATATTAGCATGCTCAAATGATCTCCATCACATCCTAGGAAAAGAAGATAACATATTGAACGCCCAACCCAAGGTCTTTGTCCCAATATTGATGTGGTATGAATCTAGCCATGTGAATAGATGATTTGATGTTGAACATGGTAGAAACCACTTGATTACCGGTCATTGATGTAAACCATTAACAAGTGCAAGGGAAATCACCAATGATGTCAGTGACTCTGAAGGTAGCCTAGTAAATTCCAACGAATGTGAATAAATGATATGAGGTCAAACATTCATGGAATCATCCGATCAGAGGTCAATGATGTAATCCTACTTTCGGAAGCGAGGAGGTCTACCATTGAGGTATGCAGGTGCCAAGGTACTAATGAGTTTCTAAATATAATTCCCAGATAATGTGCTGAATTTGACAAGAAAAGACCCGTCAAAATAGGGCCTTGATGTATCCCTCATCATCGACACAAAATTGACATAGGAAAGTGATGTGATATGGTGAATCGAATGAGTATGGGCTGACACATGAAATGGAAACTAGCAATACTGTAGATGGATGGTTTGAGGTGAAACTTCCCTTGAACATTATGAAGCATGAAAACTAATTTGGAAACATTGATTCAACAAGTACCAAGAATGTAATGTGACGACAATAAGAGCACTCTTTGACTGGAATGGAAAAGTAGGATGACACATGGAATTGGTATGAATCAAAGACAAGTGTATTTCCCAATTGTAAGATGAGACACAAAAAGGTTCCATGTTCAAGGGAGACAATAGCTTCCATAAAGGATCCCAAAGAACTTGACCCACTTCCTTCAAATTTTCCCCCATCTAGATAGATGAGTACCTCTTTATTTTTTAACGATCTTGATGAGGGTAACACATGCTCGCTATAGCTCATCCTTTGGATGAGTCCCTTGACATATGTTTAACGAACCTGAGGAATGAGGGGTTCGGTCCTAGATGGATCCTGGAGATTGGACTCACATAGGTCCTTCGATGCATAGTTTTACGATCCCAAAGAAGGTAAAATCGATGGTTTTTCATGTTTAGAGAGTTTGGAAGGAACTTAAAGGTGACTCCATGGATGAATTTTTCATAAATTTAGTCTCCCAATCCTGAAAAAAGTGTAAAAATATACAAGGGATAACTCTTTTAATCATGCTTGATTAGAGTAGTCATTTTTCGTAATTAGTCTAACGAGGCTGAAAAAGAGATAAAATACCACTCGAAATATGCCCTTTCAAACCTTTTTAATGAGTGTGAAAGGAAGAAAGATCACTCAAGAATCTTTTTATATTTAAGGAGTCTAGAAAGAGCTTAAAGGAAAACCAAAAGAGTTCATTTTTCGTATACCATTTTTGAGTCCAAAAAAGAGATAAAAATATACTCGGTAACCTATTCTCATGTTTTAACAAGCACAAGAAAGAACAAAGACTGAGCTCGGTCCTAGAAAGAGTTACTACATTAGGATGGGAGTGACTCTCGAACGAGGATAACTCCTAGCAGTGTGTCTCTCCAAAGGTGGTTTGCCCCTAGATTGCATGATAGAATCTAGTGGTTTCGCTCCAACATGATGCCCAAAGGCTAGAGACCTGCCCCCCAAACAATTTTTCATCTTACAACTTTTATTATTTCCTCATTTAGGTGTCGGGTTACAAATGGAAACATTTTCAGAAGGTGGAGGAAAAGAAGGTTTGAGTACTCTATCCAGAGGAAGACTTGATTCTAATGGAGGAGGGTCTATTTCATTTTTTAACGAGCTTGACATAGACAATGAACTACGCTCGTTGAGACCAGGAACTACCAAAGGATTGGATAATTCGAAGGATCGTAGCACCTGATCTTAAATCATGTTTAACGTGGAAACCTGTGCGGTGGGAAGATAAGGAAAAGGAAAAAATCCCATGAGCAAGGAATCATTTAGAAGACCTACACCTACACTCTCAAAACCATTATGTCCTAGAAAAGGGACATTATGCACTGCAACATTGTGGAGATATGGAGTTGTATACTCAAGTTGGTCAATAGTGATATTTTTTCCTTGATGGGGAAATCGTAAGACACAAAACACTAAATATGTGATGACAATCATCGAATAGAACCAAATATGACCAAGTAACAAATTATAATCCATGGGTGCATCGACCACCTCGATATCGATAGAAACAGTGTTACGCTTTAACGTCACAATGAAATATTGCAAGAGTTGGTGAGGTTGGAAACCACGTCCATCAAACGATTTCAAGGTGGTAGGGGAGTGGCTAAGTGTAGGAGAACCAAGGTCTCTCCAACAAGGAAAAGACATGAAATAGGTGGAGACTCCCTCATCCAAAATAGTTTGATTGATGTTCTTTCCACCAACCAAAACTTGAATTTGGAAGTCTAAGTGGCAAGAGACTCTCTCCTTAAAATAATCCATATTAAACGTAATCAGGTTCGATTCCTCAAGATCCATGGCTCCAATGGTTGACAACATGGTTATATGTTGACTTGGACATTGCATACAACTTCAAGGGATGACATAACATAAGGCACTTGTGCCAAATATTCAACAATGTTGTAGTTTTTGGAAGCACAATCATTAGGATTAAATGTCACTTTTCGAATTACACTCCTCGATGGGCATAGAACTGCGTCAGATATTGGATTCTTAATCTAAAGAGGATTGGAAGATGGAGGAGTGAAACTAGAGGGATGATCGAAAACCTTACCTTTAGACTAATAATCTGAGGAGTATCATAAGTATTTCCATGATTCGTGACATTAATCATCTTAAACATTTACACCTCAGAGGCACTTGTGGAAGCATCCCCATGGTGGGAATGACCTGTGTTGGCCCCTTGCAGAGGGGCATGATTTTGTGCAACCAAATTTTGTTGCTAAACTAGTTGGGAGGTACCCTTAAGATATTTAGCAACAACCTCATGATGAGGGAAATATTTCATGTAGTGGTCTTCCTTACAAATCATACAAGGATATTTAGGCTTCCTTGTCAGTTGAGTATCAACAGACTTAAGATCATCCTGCTCGTTAGAAGGTATCTTGGATTTACCCTTGTTTTTCTTCTTACCTCCTAGTTGCTGAGATCAAGTGAATTGGATCACATTCACCTTGAAGTTTTGAGCAGGAGAGAAAGTAGTTTTAGTGTTTGGAACATAAATGGGTTCTGGAGTAGGTCTTGATGGATCATTTGATGAATGAGGAGCGCAAGGGATTAGGTCGTAAAGTGTGCTAGACTAGGATTAAAAAAAGTCCAAACATTGTGCATGACTGATAGCATGCTCCTCAGTAACAAAATTTCCCATAGCAACATCGGGGTCAATGGGAGGAAAGAGCGACTTTGTAAACCAATCCTTGAGGATTTGGTTAGGAATTGGATCCTTAATGAACTGTCTCCATCGCCTCCACTCATGAATATGATCGGATATGTGGGTTGAAGAGGATTGATGGAGTGAGGTAAAATGTTTTGTGATGGTCTTGTACTATATAGGAAACTGAAAATTCGTCAGGAAATCCATGGAAAGAGAATTAAATTCGACAAAGGATTTATGAAATAGATCAATATACCATTTTGTTGTTGCACCTGTAAGTGTTCTCTGAAACAATATACGACGAATGGAATCATCCATAAAAGAGTTGGAAGAACACCATACATGGAAATTCATAACATGATTGTTAGGATATTCCCTAGGTTTTCCTTCGAATTTTGGGATATCATATGGTAATTTGGAAAGGATGGTGGGCCTGGACGAGGCATGAAGGATGAAGTTGTTTTTCAAACACGACATATCTGGAAGATCTAAAGTATCCAAGAATGGTAACTGTAAGTTAGTTTGTTGATATTGGTGATAACCATATTGTGTGGGAACACCAGTAGGACCATATCCAGGTTGTGTCAATATGGAAAAGCTAGTTGGTCCTCCCATGTAAGGTGGTTGCCCGGGATGTCCACCCATGTAAGGTGGTTGTCCTGTTTTTCCACCCATGTATTGTGGTGGAGTAGATATACCTCCTACATATTGAAATTGACCTGATGGTCCCCCAATGTGATGTGGTTGGCTTGATGGACCTCCCATATATTGTGATTGAAGGGGTTGTTGCATCAGAATCATGGGGTTAATGGATTGATAGGGCATAGTTCCTTGCAGAGGAATTCCCACCATATTGGGTTGAGCCCACAAAGGATTCAAAACTCCTGGATATGGATGTCCAAGATACAAGCCAATGGTAGTAGGTATATAATTGCAAGATAAACTTTTCCCTAGGCTTGTTGGTGTTGCAATCATGTAGGTTTCCCCCTAGTAAAAAAATTTCCCTATAACAGAAGGTTTCCCCCTAGCTGAAGATTGGCCTCCCATCGAGGGTGTGTTAATCCACGATGTGTGATATGGAAGATGGATATATTATGAAACCTTGGTTGTGTGAATGAATTGACTGCCAACCATTTTACCTATGGAATGCCCAAGTAAGGAACTTGGTGTGTGCATGTGCGGAAATAGTGAAGCAGGGATATGACCTGACTCATGTGTGAAGGGAGATGAATGTGCAAGTGGTTGATTCAGGGTTACTTGGGTCAATGACATTTTTGGTAAAGTAGAAGAACCAACAGTATCAACCACCATATTGGTGGAAAACGATAATTTCCCAAGTCCTTTAGAAAAACCAAAAATCGGTGGGTTCATACCAAAAGATGGTGTAGTGGTTGAACCAAGTGGTAAATAATAAGAAGAATATGCATTTGAATATCTTATAGATTGTGGATCAGTGAGTGGTAGGTTGAGTGGATCATTGAAAAGAGGATTCACATAATATGCAAGGCTTTCTACGAAGGTTGGGACCAGTTGTTCAATGTGTTGTCCACTTCCAGGAGTGATGTTCCCAGTTTCAGAAGTATGATATGTGATTATTGCTTCGTAAGAAAGATTATGTTGAGGTTCCTGAATGTCAGGTTCCATAATGTGAAATATTTGATCCTAAGGCCGACTACAAAAATCAAAGAAATACACTCCTATGAAAACTAAAAGCAACCAACCAAGCAACAATAGGCTGAAGGATCTTCTGAAGATGGGATATCAAGCTTCCAATTGTTATCGAACTAATTGGTAGGTGCGGACACTAAATTATCTCCCTAGATCCACCTAGATCTAGAACAAAACACACCAGAACATGACACTTTCCTTAAGTTTTAAATATTGAATTTACTAACTAAAGAGAGGTAGGTGACATACCATTTAAACATCACTTCCTCTTGCTATCACCATCCTAGCTCCATTCCAACACTCATACAATGATGATCTTGCAAAAGAACGCAACCAACCAAAGTGATAGTAATAGCATAAACTCAATATAAACCTATGTATGTGATCAAGGAATCATACAATAAAACATAACAAGCTTTATAGGAAAGAATCATATTACTGTATCATATTAAATGTGAAAGAGAGATTACAACCATGGCCTTGATGTCGTAAGGTCCCTTCCAACTGTCCTTCGTTCCCCACACACTTTCACTCCAAGAATTCTGAGAGCATAGATCTGATGATATTCACAATCTATCTTGACAAAGCAAATCTCAAAGCCACTCCAACTAAGCTAATAATTCCAAGCCAACCAAAGCTAACTAGCTCAAGAACCCCTTCTCCATGAGAGCTCCTCTCCTTTTATAAGTTGAAGAGGATAAGATGAGGAGGTTAGGATGATCCCACTAAATCATGAAAGTGAGTAAGATCCAAACCATTTGGATGCCACCTCACCATGGAAGTTTCTCCTCCTAGAAGATTCGAGAAAACACTCATTTTTCCCATGTGTAAGCATTCTTGCACCCTGCTTATAGTGCAACCTGTGAACTGTTCGCACCCTAGATATGATGCAGCCTACGAGAATCAGGCATTCTCACACCCTAATACATAGGCAGCCTACGAACTTCCTTTTTTATAAGGTTTTTACACAGGAAAATGAAACTTCTTTTCTCAGGAAAAGTTCTTCTCCCTTCTCTCTTCAAGAACTCAGGCTACTGACCCCTCTGAAAGAAACAGATAGGTTTACATAATTAACAATCATAGGGATGGTGAAAATAATGTGTAACAGAGAGCCCCCCAAAGTATGAAGTTAGAACAGAGTAATAGCTGAAATACTTTGTCGAGTGTGTGTAGGGAACAAGGAACAGTCGTTTGGAAACCTGCCAACAAACAAGGAAATACAATACAATAATATATCATCACTGAGGTAGGAATTCCCATACTCAGAATACAAATGACTCAAAGCATAAATGCCGACATGCAAAGATCCATGTCAAGTAAGACAACTCATGGCCACAAAACATACACTGTGGATCCATGCCAATATGACTCAAATCTGAACATAGCCACCAAAAATACACTGTGGATCTATGTGTTAAAGTTTCAAATTTGAACATAGCCACCAGACATAAAATGTGGATCTATGCAATAGTACACTGAATATACTCCAACGCAAACTGGATCTGTCATAAAATATCCAGGGTCTTCATCTCCACCACTCTATAGTACAAATCTAACCATGTGAATACATGTGCTGAAGTCAAACATGGTAGACACCACTTGATTACCAGTCATTAGTGTATACCATTAACAAGTGTGAGGGAAATCACCATTAATGTCAATGACTCCCAAGGTACACTAGTACAATCCAACGAATGTGAATCAATGAGCTCAGGTCGAACACTCGGCGGAATCTCCCAATCAGGGGTCAATAATGTAAACCCATTGTCGAAAGCGAGGAAACCTGCCATTGAGGCATGCAAGTTCCAAGGTACCAATTGATTTATAAGTCTAATTCTTGGATAATGAGTTGAATTCGACAGGAAAAGACTCATCATAGGAGGGCCTTAATGTATCCCCCATCAATGACATGAAACAAGTAACAAGATTTGATGTAGATCAGAGTAACAAGTGATTCAAGACTGACTCAGGGATGGCCGACGCAATAGAAGGCTTAAAGACTGTAGAAATGGCCGACGCAATAGAAGGCTTTCTGGGTTGAACTTATTTTTTGAACATATTGATGACACGACAACTGTCTTGGAAATACTGACTCAACAACAAGGATCACAGACCAATTTGTAATCTTATAGGAGTATGATCAGGAGACAAGTGGATTTTCCAACCTAGACACAAAGCGAGTGAAAGGGTGTCATAATCAAAAGTGACTCTTTCATGGAATACAGGTTTAGACACAATTCTTTCCAAATTTTTCCCCCGCCATTTCTGGCGAGTACCTGTTTATTTTTACGCAAGATGGAGGAGGATAACATATGCTTGTCAATTTAAGCTCATCCTTCGGACGAGTCCCTCGGAGTATGTTTAACGAACCCTAGGAAGGAGTGGTTCGGTCCCATATGGGCCTTTCGATGTTTGTTTAATGAGTCCAAAGAAAGAAAACTCAAAGGTTTTTCATGATTATAGAGTCTAGAAAAACACTTAAAAGAGAACTCTCTCAGTTTCTTTTTTGTAAAGTAGTCTGATGAGACCAAAAAAGAGATAAACTATTGCCCAACATATTCTTTCTTCAAATACTTTAACGAGTGTGAAAAGAGCAAGGTCGCTCGACAATCTTTTCATGTTTAGAGAGTCTAAAAAGAGATTAAAGGGAACTCCAGTGGGTTCCTTTTTCGTATAAACTTTATGAGTCCGAAAAAGTGATAAAAGTATACTCGGTTACATTCTCACTTATTTATGAGCACGAGAAAGAAAAAATACTAAGCTCGGTAAATTATTCTCATGTATTTATGAGCATGAGAAAGAACAAAGACTAAGCTTGGTAACTTATTCTCATGTATTTACGAGCATGAGAAAGAACAAAGACTAACCTCAGGATTGTTTTCATTTTTACGCAAGCTTTAAAACAAAACAAAAATATGCTTGGGAAAACTATGCTTAGACCTGGTTTCATTTTTACACAAGCTTGAACCAGAGGAAACTATGCTTGAGGTAAGTGGTTTCATTTTTACACAAGCTTGAACCATAGAAAACTATGCTTGCAACTTCCCAACGCATGGTTGGTACTTAACCCCCAGCTTAAGAACAAAGACTAAGCTCGGGGCTCAAACTTCATCATGAAGTCCAGACGCTATAAGCAAATGCCCCCCAAGCTTCGTTTCATCCAACTGCAAAGGAGAATGAAATGAAGCTTCAAATACTAGACGAAGGACTTGACTCAAATAGAGAGGGGGAAAACTATTTCATTTTTTAACGAGCTTGACACAGAAACAAGAA
>ML785747.1:45785-60798 GCA_009831015.1 Picea engelmannii
CAATATAAACCTATGTATGTGATCAAGGAATCATACAATAAAACAAAACAAGCTTTATAGGAAAGAATCATATTATTGTATCATATTAAATGTGAAAGAGAGATTACAACCATGGCCTTGATGTTGTAAGGTCCCTTCCAACTATCCTTCGTTCCCCACACACTTTCACTCCAAGAATTCTGAGAGCATAGATCTGATGACATTCACAATCTATCTTGACAAAGCAAATATCAAAGCCACTCCAACCAAGCTAATAATTCCAAGCCAACCAAAGCTAACTAGCTCAAGAACCCCTTCTCCATGAGAGCTCCTCTCCTTTTATAAGTTGAAGAGGATAAGGTGAGGAGGTTAGGATGATCCCACTAAATCATGAAAGCGAGTTAGATCCAAACCATTTGGATGCCACCTCACCATGGAAGTTTCTCCTTCTAGAAGATTCAAGAAAACGCTCATTTTCCCATGTGTAAGCATTATCACACCCTGCTTATAGTGCAACCTGTGAATTGTTCGCACCCTAGCTATGATGCAGCCTATGGGAATCAGGCATTCTCGCACCCTAATACATAGGTAGCCTGCGAACTTCCTTTTTTATAAGGTTTTTACACAGGAAAATGCAACTTATTTTCTCAGGAAAAGTTCTTCTCCCTTCTCTCTTCAGGAACTTAAGCTACTAACCCCTTTGAAGGCAACAGATAGGTTTACATCATTAACGATCATAGGGATGACGAAAATAATGTGTAACACCAATGAATAAGTGAGAAGCAGTTACCATGACCTGCACCAAAAAAAACTTCTCGGTGCAAGAAATCCTTTCTTTCGTGGGATCACCCTCCAAGGGTACTAAGAGTGTGATACAATGTCTTTCCCAGGTACCATGGGAATCCTCTCATAGTCACCTGTGTAAATACCTAGGAAAGGAAACTAAGGATACCAACTCGCAGTCATCCTCTGAGTGGGTACAATCGACAGGAGAGACCAAATGTATGGGCAGGATATCAAAGTTTGAAGCTCTTCAAGAGAACTGAAGAAAAGTGGATCGGTAGACTCCAGAGGACCGCGAATGGATTCAGAGTTTATGAAGCACCGAGACCAAATGAAACCAGTGGTTTCTCAAGAAAACCCCCCAATATACAATATGTCTGCTATGATTGGTTATTCTTTGGAGGGGTAATATCCGCTGCTCTCCTACACGCGACCTCGTGTTTATCCCTTGTGTGAGAGGGGGTTCCCGGATATGCTTATACAAAAGTTTGATTTATACTCTCTTTAGTGATCTACAGTCTATTTAGTAGTATTAGACAATTTACTCACTTCACCTAGTCCAAAGATCCTAATCCTATGCTATTGTTGGTGTGATAAAACCAAAAAATGTTATTTTTTTATTTTATTAATGCGTGGTTATTGATTTTAATGGATTTTAACTCAAAGGGTTCATGGAGCTGAAAATGATGATGTGTAAGAGACTTGACTCTAATAGAATGGAAAATAATGATATGAAAGTATATTCTTTCAATGAATTCTATGTATGGGAAGGATAAGCGTTCTATTATTCTTAACACAAGCAAGCACTCAAAAAAATGCAACTTTCAATTTTGGGATCAAGATGATGCCAAACTACAAAGAAAATGTGTCCGAAAACCAAAATACACATGCAAAACTAGTTCTTTTCCAAACATAAACCAAAACAAATTTCCTAATGAATTCAAAAGTTCTTTGTTCGATTATGTATGTAAGGAGATATGCAAAAAAAATTCTTCTTAACTTTCATATGAAAAAGATCTATGTTTGATACAAAGAACTACAAGGCAAAAATAAATCAAACAAAGTGCACTCAATAATGATGAGGACTAAAATAAAAAATTAGGAGATAACCTTCTTAATCAATACCTCAAATATGAAAAAGAGAAATAAGACAAGCAGTCATGAAAATCCTCAAAACAATGAGCAACAAGAAACATAAATCAAGTTGGGTTGTGGTAAGCAAAAGGGTCCTAATCATCTAGAAAAGTGAGATGTTTCAAATGAAGACAAGAAGGCTCAATAACAAGCAACATTTGTAAACCCTATATTATGAACAATCCCAAACAACCAAGAAATATGAAATATTTGTGAGACGAAGATCAGACAAACTCAAAAGCAGGAAGAACCAAGGGATCTTGTTAACCCTAGGGTACCTCAACTAGGAGAAAATTTTCAAACTTAAGGGGAAAATGTAAATGAGTGATAACTGTCAAATTTTTAGGAAAACAAAGTCAAATATATTTAAGGAGTCTCTGGGAAAAAATCCCCTCAAGATCAGACTGAGAAAGAGCAAGCAAAAAAGGGGCAAAAAGGACAAAATAGGGAGACTGGCGCCCCTGTTCTCAAGAAGACAAAGTGCCAGTTAGGGGATTTTCACTTTGTAGGAGGCTATGGGGGGGTGCTAATCAGCTAATTTCACCCTTAGGAAGGCTTCTAGAGAGCGCTAGTGAGGTATTTGGTGCTCTGGTATGAACTAAAGGGGAGTGCCACTCTCCTGAAAAATTCATAAATTTACTCAAAAAGGATAGAAACTCAGAAAATACAATCAATGAATTTGTTATCTCTTCAGTGAATAATAGAGAAGGGGAATTAGATTAGAATCAAGTATAAAAAAATATCTAAATGGTAGGAAAACAATTAAGATGATCCAAGGAAAGACTAGTCAAAGTCCTTCTCTAGTGGAGTCACCAATTTCTATTATAGAATGTTTCCCTTGCGGATAGGTGAAACCTCTCTTGGATTATAGACCCCTATACCAAGACATAAACACTATAGGTGGACACTAACATTCCTTTGAATTCATTTTAACCCATCAAAAAGAGAAATCCCCCTACGGACAAGTGGATTCCATCTTGGGCTCTAGACTCCTAAGACCAATACAAAAAGGGTGTTAACGTTGGTCACTGATATCCTTTTAAATCTAGATAAACTAATGTATAAAGAAGAGGAATAAAGGTATACCTTTTTAACAATGTTCGTCCTCACACAGTCCGAGTTGAGTTGTGATCCCCAAGTTCCTTGATAAGTCCTGCAAACCAAACAAAGACATAACAAGCTTCCTATTCTACTAAGATTAGCTTGAAACTAGATCTATCTACTAGTTACAAGATCATGTATAAATAAACACAACCTTGAAATAAACAGGCAAAGCACATATGTATATTAATGAGAACAATAGAGAATACTTACAGACCTTTGATGAAGGTGCAACAGCCTCTCCCAACTCTCCCTGTCCATCCCTTTGCTCAAGTAATCCACACATAAACTGATTATGCTTCAATGATATCTCCCTTATGAGATCCTAAGTTTGATGTCTTCAATGTCCCTCCCTTTCACCATGAGGAGGCATCCTTATATAGTATTGGAGAGACCTAAACACTTAAGATATTCTTGGGATAGGTTGAGGATTATTCTCCTTCAGTTGTGGATCTTCCCTAAGATCAAGCCTTGACCTCAGATTGGAATCAAACCAACTCCGGAGATGAAGGGGATTCTTCCATAATTTTCCTCAACAACCCAAAATTTTCTCAAACAGGCCAGCGCTCCCCCAAAAGGGTGCACAGAGAATTGCAATGCTCCCCTAAAGAAGGCTAGGGAGCACTAGCACTCCCCGATAGTGGTTAGGGGAGCGCTACCCTTCAAAATTGATTTTTAAGTGGTTTTTTTCATGGCAAAAGCTTTGTACTCATCATAAAATAATTTCTTCTTCTTAAAACAGTCTTTGAAGGTGTCTTAAGTGTACTCATGATGTTGTTAGAGACATGACATAGGAAAGATGACAGTATGATGTTTGTGTCACTTGCGACCAAAATGCGACACTTGTAACGACGACAAAAGGTCATCATTGAAGTGAGTAATTTTGATGTATAACAGTGATGCACCTTGTTTCGAAGTTTGTCCTCGCTACTTCCAATCCGAGCTTGATCTCCAAAATCCTTGGCGTAACTTGATACCTTCAATGGGAAGAAAATAGAAACAAATATATCCTACTGTAGTGGATTAGGTAAAGCAAATTCATCTACAAATATTAAAGGAACAATAAACAAGCACATGAAAGAATACACAAGCTTGAAGGAAATAGGCCAAGTATATTCAAATGAGAACCCATAGAGAATACTTACAAACCATGGATGATGATGCAACACTTCTCCAAGCTCCCCTCATCCAACCCTTTCACAAATATACCAATATTAGAGGTTTGATACCTGAAAGCTTCCTCTAGATCAAAGGCTTGATATGCTCCAATACTCCGTCTTTTTTCACCTTGGAAAGCCCTCAATATATAGGCTTGATAGGAAAAAAAAACATGATAAAATGAGGGGTATGGTTGAGGATATGTATCCTTGAGTATCGGATCATATACTAGGATGATTCGCAAGAATGAGGGTCAAACATAACTAACCCTGTCTCAAAGAGCTGGCCCATAGATTAAGCTGGGGGAGATCCCCCCTTTCCCTCAACAATAATGGTGCTCCCCCCAAGTGAGAGACATGGTGCCACCCTAACAATGGTTCTCCCATATAGTGGTAGAGGGGGTGCCATGTGTGCACCATTAGTATGGACATGGGGGTTCCACCCTTCATAAATGCTCAAAAAAGGGTCAAAATGTCCAAGGAAAAAGTATATTTTGACCTAGAAATGATAATTTTTCTCCTCCCATATGACTTAGGAGTCATGAAAAATTGTTTTAATGGTGTCAAGGCATGGAGACACCTCACAAAGTGAATTCAACACTTGGGAAGGTTCATACGACAGTTTTGATAATGAATGCAACACTTACTGAGGTGAATACATCACTTTGCGATACTTTGCGACACTTAGGGTGCGAAACGCAAATCTGGAGTTTTGATGTGTACTTCCTACCTTGGATTATGAAAACCTCCTTCTTTAAATGTTTCAAGTCTAGGATCCAACATGAATGGTTAGTCAATGCTTATGATATCCTTGGAAAAGTCTATTGCTAGAAGAGGGCCCAAAGGCCCTTCAATTTGGAATTCCAAAAAGTTAATGACATTGTTGTCACATATATACAACTAGAATTAGATTCACTTATACACATATAGATTTATAATAACATATAATACCTTAGATTTGCCCATTTAGATTGAGGTTGTAACACCCCAGTTTTGATCCCTAATGTAGCATTGTATATTTCTAAATATTATGAATGCTAGGGGCCAAGAAATGTAATATGTAAACTTTGCACATTGAAAAACAATAAAGGGAAATACACCACTAGTTATAGATGGGTAAGGACTAGAGTAATGGGGGGGATATGATTCCACAAGAGAGGGGGATTAATGGGGGTTTTCACGTGCCTTCAATATTAATCCACCTTCATAAATTAGTTTTTTATTTATCTATTTATAGATTTGACTTATTAAACACTCAATAATTGAAGTCATGTAAGAGGTTGGGTGAGGAAGTTATCCCACTCAATTATAATAGCATGGTCTAAGTGTAATAATCCTTGGGGGAAGAATAAGAGTTAAGAAAGCATGGGAGAAGAGGATAATTTGAGTTGGAAGAAGAATAATTTTTACAGTTGAGAAAAAGGTGAGGAAAAATAGAGCTGAGTGTTGGGAAAGAGTGGGAAACCATAGTGGGTATTGAGGATAGATTGATGGATTTGGTAATTATGATGAGAATGGAGATGCCATACCTGTAAATATTTTTTGTTGAGTAATCACCCAATGAGAATTTGCTTGAGCACTCTTGTTGCAACTGGTTTTCTTATAGCTCCCAATAGATAGATTCTTGGATGGTCTATGCTGAAGCCCTGGAGGGGATGGATATTGTCTGAGGGATTGCAGTGTAGAGATGATAATCTCATCCCTTGGGTTGTGTAGACTGATGGGGAAGATAGTTGGGCAGTTGGAATTGTTGTAAGAGTCACACCACTATGTTTTATAGGGTATTTGGGTTGTTACAATGGATTGTAGACACCTGCAGGGGCCTATCTGTCCTTGTAGACTCATGGTCCCAGTTCAGGTTTGGCTTGTTGTAGAGAGAGTTGGTGCAATAGAACCTATGGTTGAGTGGAACATTCGTCATCTGAAACTAGTTGTGTAAAACAATTTTAAAAGATAAGTGTTTTGTTCACTGTGTCATTTACATTTTTAATGCTATGATTGAATGCTACATTTACTTTGTATTTATTTTTTTATGTATGATTTCTTCTATGCATGTTTAAATAATTAACTTTCACATTTTTAAGAATTAATGATAATATCATGAGCCTGTATGTAATGCTGCACATATTTTCCACATTTGAACCGATATATTAGTTGATTTTGGTAGTAACTGGACTCAACGTGGGAGATGGGTAAGTTATATATTGGTATTAGAGCCTTTAGTTCAACACTAGACCTTTATGGGCCAAATATCAATATGAATTTGATAAATTTGTGGCTGCAGATTTTTATTCTGCATTCAATTTGGGGAAAATGATAAAATCAAAGTGAAATCCCCAAATTTCTAAGAAAATTCAGGTTGAATTTCCCTCATAATTGTGAAAAAGGATGATTAATTGCATCAATCTGCAAGTCGTAGAGTTGAATTTTTTCCTGGGAGGTTGAATTTTTTGTTTTCATGGTAGCCATGAAGCTTAGTGAAACAAATGGTTGAGATCGCATTGATCTTAAGATCAATGGTCTAGATTCATCTTATATTTGGATGAAAACTTATAAGAATTTTCAATATTTCCATAGAAGAATTTGGAGTTCGGTATAGTTTTATGAATCAACAACTAAGATCACATTTGACCTTGAAATCAGCGGTACAAAATCATCACGAATTTGGTAAAAAAACTTTTAAGTTTTTCCAAGTTCGCTGATGGAATTTTTTTGTTCACTGAAAACGAGGATTTTCAGAGTGTGCCAAAACATTATTTTTTCTAAGATCACTGAAAAATAAGTTTTTCAGAGTTCACCCAAAAATATGTTTTTCAAATTTTTCCGAAAAAGAGGTTTTTGGAATTTCGCCTAAAAAGAAATGACGTTTTTCCTAGTTTGTCGATGGAAGTTTTTCAAAGTTTGCCGAAAAAGAGGTTTTTTGGAGATCGTCGAAAAATAATTTTTGAGTTCAGTGAAGAAACCATTTTTTAGGTTGTCGATGAAAAATAACTTCATAGTTTGCCAAAAATACAAAATTTTCAACCCACCGAAGAAACCATTTTGGAGGTTGTTGAAGTGCATTTTGTAGGTTGCTGATGGAAAATAATTTCGAAGTTTGCCGAAACGACAAAATTTTCAATCCACCAAAGAAACCATTTTGGAGGTTGTCGAAGTGGAATTGTAGGTTACCAGTGGAAAATAATTCCAGAGTTTGCCAAAAAGACAAAATTTTCAATCTGTAGAAGAAAGCATTTTGGAGGTTGTCGAAGTGCATTTTGTAGGTTGTTGATGGATAAGAATTTCAAATTTCAATTAAAAGACAAAAATTTCAATCCACCAAAGAAACCATTTTGGAGGTTTCCAAAGTGCGTTTTGTAGGTTAACAAAGTGCATTTTGTAGGTTGTCGATGGAGAAGAATTTTTCATTCTACCAAAAAAAACATTTAGAGTTCGTCGATAGAAGGATTTTGGCAACCTCCAATAGGAGAAATGTACAGGTTGTCGATGGAAGAAATAATTTGATCGGAGATGAAGGGAAAGGAGGATGATAACATGGATGAATAAGAGGATGTCAGGTGGACATCAACAACCATGTGTCATGCCACATCAACCATATTTCCACATTAGCAAGATGATGTTTTTTATTAAAAAAAGAAAAAGTTTGGAGCAAAAACCTTTTTTTGGCCATAACAGGAGCATATTAACTTGAAACACGCTGAGATTTAAAGGGTATGTCCATATTGAGATAGCCTACAAAATTTCAATGAGGGTCATTGGTCAATTCCACTCCAAATTTTCAGAAAAGAAAAAATAGATGTTTTTGAAAAACTAGTTGGTACTCTTTGACATAGGCCCTATTAATGGTGAAATTTTTACAGTCAACCCAAAAAGAAGACATGAAAAGACTTAGAGAATATTTGGGCCAAATTAAAAGGAACTTGGAATGGGGACACAAAATCAAGCCAAAAACCAATATTCTCAGACACTTTTTTTTGGATTTTTGAGATATTCAAAGGAGGAAAAGGGACCCCAAATAACAAATATGGAAAAAAGTATTTACCCAAAATTTTATCTTCTCAATAAGCATTGAAAATTTTTCTTGTGGAAGTTTTTCCTAGTTTTGATCCATTTGGGAGATAACCAATTTTTCTAAAAATTCCAAGTATGGAGGAAATGTAAAAAGAGCAAAGTTGACAATTCTAGATTTATACAAAATTTGATTGGAGAATCAAATTCCAAATATGAAAATTGTTGTCTATTCACAATCAAGAATACTATCTATGCCCAATATAACAATTTTCCTAGTTACTGACATATTTTCTTCTACATATGGAAAAATATGCTCCCTCAACTAGATTTCACCAGTGAGAACATGGCATAATCTAGTAGAAATGATTTATTTTTTTATTAGATTGTAACTTTTAGCTCATAACTCAAAATGAGACATGAGTATAATTGTTTTAAAGATAATTCAAAGGAGATTGAGTATAAGTAATAATAATTTGGTTTAATAAATCCATACTCTTCATAATTTGAGATGAAGATGACCTATAGTCTAATTAATGAAATATTTTACAATATGCATAATTCTAACACTAATTGTTGCATGCACATTTTTGTACAATTAAATGTACAAGCATAATATATCATGTTCATAAATGAGGACTAAATATATGGATGATGCACAAAGTTCTTACAACCATGCAGATGAAATTAGAGGATTAAATATCAATTTTGGAAATGCATAAACATGGTCTAATGGACATAGAAGTAGAGTGGAGCATGTAGAGATGATGAAGAGCTTGTAGAGGGAGGTGAAAATATATAGAGAATATAATGAAAGGTTTATAAGAGCTCAAGATGAGTAGAACCAAATTAATTCTCAACTTCTATAGAGTTTGAATAACTTACAAATACAAATCAATGAGGAGTTCAACATAAGACATGTGGCTAGTGCAGGGCATGCAGTAGAACACATATCCATCAAATATGGAAGTAAATATTTCCATATATCATATTCGAGTGAAAGCTTCCATGTGGTGGGACTAGTTGAAGCAATTCAAACATATTGATGATAAGAGAATTTCTTAGAAGCATTTCAAGAAACACTTACAACAACAATACATGTCACAAAACTATTATGACAAGAAAATTCAAGAATTCTTTGAGCTTAAATTAGGAAGCATTACCATGGAAGAGTACGAGAAGAAATTCTTGGATCTTCTAAGGTGTGTAGATTTCATCAAGGATGAGAAGGTTAAAATTCAGACTCTTGATCGGGTTTCCATCCTTCTACAAGGATAAAATTAAATTTGATGAGCCCAGGAGTTTGGAGAAGGCCATGAAAAAAGTTAAGTATTTGCATGAGAATAATAAGGGAAGATTAGCTTTTCAAAAAGATTTGGATGACAAAAATAAAGGAAAGATGGATCAAATGAGGAAATGATTTAAGCCACCTTTCTTCAGGAATAGTTCATAATCATATAGGCAAGGGAAAAAGTCACAAAATGAGCCCAATATGATAGTTTCCTTGGGAAAAAGGCCAAGATATCAACTCATAAACTGTTGGGGATGTGAGGGAGGCCACATGTATAAAGATTGTCTTCACAAGGGAGATAGGATGAGGAATGTGCATAACATTCAAGAATATGATACAATAGAATACATAGGTAGGAGCATGACAATGATTTATGTAGCCTTGGACAATAGAAAAATAGATTATCAATCCCACATGATTGAGGTGGAAGGTAAGATTGACAATCAACCCATAGCTATTTTGATTGATTATAGAGTTAGTCATAGCTATATAAATCATAATATGGTTGACATATTTAAATTGTAGATATGTAAGAATAAAAAGTCTTGGTTGGTTCATCTATCCATTGGAACCAAGAGAAGAATCAATGAGTTGGTTAGGGATTTTCCAACAAATATGAATGTTGTCGGCACTAAGGCATATTTGAACATCATAGTTCTTGGTTCATATGATTGTTTGAATGGTATGGATTGGTTGGAAAAGTATCATGTTATCCTAGATTGCTACAACAAGGATTTCATATCTCTTGATGAGGAAGGGAATTCAAGGATAGTTCAAGGTATTCTAAGACCTATATCTATTAGAGAGATTTCAACATTGCAACTAAAAAGAAGTTTTATAAAAGGATGCTAGGTATATGCAACACATATGGAGGATCTATACAAGGATAAGGGGCCAAATATTTAAGACTATTCAATTTTGAAGGGGTATGAAAACGTGTTTGGGGAAATGCCAAGTTTTCCACCTAAGAGAGACAATGACTTATTTATTGACTTGATTCCTAGAGCTTCCCTAATGTCCAAAACTACCTATAGAATGAGCACATTAGATATTAAAGAGATGAATATGCAACTATAAGAGTTGTTGAAGAAGGGGTATATACACCCAATTTTTTTACCTTGGGGTTCCTAGGTATTTTGTGTGAAGAAAAAAGATGGAACTCTGACGTTCTATGTTGACTTCAGATAACTGAACAAGAATACCATGAAAAATAAGTATCGTTTTCCAAGGATCGATGATCTTTTTGATCAATTGAAGGGAGTAAATATGTTTTCCAAGATTGACTTGAGATCAATATATCATCAAGTGAAAATTAAAGAAGAATATACTAGCAATACAACTTTTTAGACAAGGTATGATCATTATGAGTTTGTGGTGGTGTGTGTTATTGCATAGTTTGTAGTTTAGGAAAAGAAAAACCCAAACACCAAGTGTGTGACACAACTGGGAACACCTATCACCTTCACATCAATAGATGTCCCCCTCATTTTAGTGAAGGACAAGTCCAACACAAGGGAGGATTCCCGGGTGACCCTAGGGGGATTTCTATGGGAGAAGCAAGGAGTTAAAAAAGTACCCCTATAGGTCAAGGTCAAGGATGAGAATGAGGATTGGGGAAAGAGTCTTAGGAGTTGGTAAATGGTTTCCAAGTTTGTGTACTTGCAAAACACGGTTATACCTGCCCAAACAAGACACAATATGATGATACAAGCCTTAAAACCAATGGGGAATCAACAAGAAACCTTGTTGTCCCAAAATTGCAAAAATATGGAAACAAATATATCAATGGAAAAGAGAATACAACAATTGCAAATTAACCCATCAAAATCAAGTGTATGATGTTGGAAATAAAGCTAGAAATTAGTAGACAATCTTCCAATGTTTAAACCAAGACTTTGATAACAAGAGAGGGATATTAATGAGTGTTATCAACAGAGTTTTATAACAAACTTATGGCTGCAGAAAAATTTTGCTACAACAACAAGTTCTAGCCACTAAAATCAACAAGCAAGCCACCCAATCAATAGCTCTTAAACAATAGATCAATTATGACAACTTGCAAGTGAATTTCAACAGTAGAAAACTTGTAAAAGAGTAAGAGAGAGTGAGTTTGATGCAAACCTATTGGTTGTAGATTAATTTTCATTACAGAAGATCAAACACTTATCCAATCAAGATTAACTTAGAGGAAAAGATAGCTAATAGCATATATAATTTAGATCCACACTTGAACAATTCAATATTTCAAAATTCATGTTTACTAATGCAACAAGATTCAATCTCCAATGCATAGATTAGTGTCTTATATATTGGTTTATGGAGTCTCTTTCTTTGAGATAGGGTTTATTACTCCTCTAGGGGTGTAATCATTTTTACTCCTTGTAGCAATCCTTTAATCCTTTTCAATAACAATGGAGATAAATTCCTTGATGGAGGGTGTATGCATGTATACTCCTCCAAGGGTACCTAATCCTTACAAAATAACCTTGAAATAAAGAAGAAACACACAAAATTGTAGAAATTCCTTACCTAATCCAAGAGATAGCTTGAAAAACCCTTACTTATCAAAGATATTCCACCAAAATTTCCAAGAACAAGCATCCAAGAGAAGTCACCAACCTTTTTTCCACCAATAGACAAGTAAAGCATCCATTTGCATAAGAGACAAGAGATAGTGAATTTCCCAAGTAGGGCAAACATTTTAGCCAAGAGTTATGTAATTCTCAAGTGAGTTTATGTAAAAATGAAAAAGAGATGGCCTCTATTTATATGAGACCACATAAACCAATTTTTCCACATTAAAATGTCAACAACAAATTAAAAGAGAGATGACCCCCTTTATTTTCCTTTACAACTTAAAAATAAAATTTACATAAAGTAAAACCCTCAAAAGGGTGACATCATGACCTAGAAGGGTGACATTGAGCCTCAGGATGAAAATTGGTGGGCCTCCAAAGGCCATGTGTCAAACTCTCATGATCTAGAGTGTATTTTCCATGCATCTTCTACCTTCAAACCACATCACATCACACCCGAAACCATCAATCCCACAAAAACCCTAGCCTCCTCATGACGTCAACGGCTTAGGAGGTGACATCTTAGGCCTTCGAAGGCCAACGTCCAAGTGCAAAGGGCTAGAATTTCATCCTCTAGTGATGTCAAAGTGCCTCCAAAGGTAATGTCCTCCATCTCATGTGCACAAGATCTCTGGGGTCTTTTTCCCATCCTGTGTGGTATGGTGTCCATCCTTGGGGTCTTCAACCCCCACATGAAGGTTAAAATGGCACAATTCCTCCATGAAATATATTTCACATGGAAATATCCTACAAAGATAAACAAGTACACCCTCCAAGGGTCCACAAGTCACATGTATCATGCCAAGTAAGACACATTTAACAAAAGAACCAACCAAACATGAGAATTAAATCCCACCCATTTCAAACTAAACAAATTCTCAAAGACCTTATAAAATTTTCCAAATTTAAGTATGGGAGGGTTGTCATGGTTCCTTATTGGGTAGACCAATCCCCAAGTCAAGGAGTGTTTCCCAAGAAGACCCTCTCTAAGTGATGTAATGAATATGAGGTGGATGTGTTTATGAATTTTTGGCATGGGGTTCTTGGCATATCAACGATTCATAGTGTCTCATTTATGGGTACCTTTTTGGAAGGTGTGTTGGATCCCTCATTTGCAATGAAACATTTTTCCAAGCCCTTTTATTTTCCATTAATTCATTATGGTCCAAAATATTGAGTTCTATGTGTAGTGGAAATTAAGGAGCACTGCAATGCCACTTGAAGTTAGGAACACATTGAGTGCCATGTGTAAGGAAAGTAAAAAACATTGCAAATGCATTCCCCCAACAAGCATGGCATTTATTAATTATGTGTTATCTTTTTTAAAGGTAATTCAATTATTTATGGAGAAGTGTTTCACTACTCTTAGGACCTTAGGGAGAGCATCTAGAGGGATAATTTATGGTTTTTAACTTTTTCCAGCTACAACACCTCTGGGCCTTTATCTCCACTCTTCCCACAAAATGAGGTACAAGCGCTTCTTGGGGTTAATAAGAAAAAAAACCCAAAATATGAGGAAACGGAAGGGAAGAGGTGTGGAAAGTGAAAATTATGTGCAGGAATGGTGTGATGTCCCTTCAAGGATATCCCTAATAAAAAACCTTTTCCTGAGGGTGACCCACTTACTAGGAAACTATATCAACCACCAAGGTGAAATGAGGTAAAAGGTATAATTTCCAAGCAAACATTTTCATAATCAATAAATTTCTCTTTGCAACATTATCAGATGCTTTAATTATTAAAATGACACTTACCACGAGACCAGACTTGTTACCTCATGAAGCAAGACTTTCTATTGTTTCTAGGCCATGTTGGTGTGGTGGATGTTGTTGTTATTGATCAATGGTGATGTGTGGTGAGAGAAGGGGATATGTCTACTCAATGTGAACTCAAATATTCATCTGGATCTCGACACTCCATGTCTTCTACCTTCAAGCCTCAAGAAATCATCTCCTTACTTACCCCTAGCCTGGGGGGGTAACATCTGGCTCCTACATGGGAACATGTGCTCATTGTAGAGTACATGAGAACCTAAACATCTCCAGGTAATACATGTGCCTACACATACTCAAGAAATATATTAAAGCATCGAGGGGTGGATTGCTCACCCTTTATTCATATAATCAAAACTTCATAATTTCAACTATTTCTTAAAAAGAATATTTTTTTGCATTTTTCAAAAACTTCTAACTAACATGTAATATGATTCAAGCAAATGCATCAAAAAAACTATACATAAATTAAAAATCAAACTATATGTAAAAAAATCATGAAATCAAATGCAACTATACTATGATGAACACACAAATGCAATGTAAGAAAGAAAATGATCTATCTACTTACCTAGGGCCTGAGGCTCGTGGAAATTAGGTCCTAAATATGTCAGGTGAAATCATAAAACCAATGGAACCAACTGATCATCTCATCAAGGTATCTTCCCTTGTACTTAATTACATAAAAAAACAAAGATAAGTCAAGAACATATTAATCATGATCATAGATAAGCATGTGATCAATTATAGAAAGCAACTCATGGGGGTGGGTATCATGCTCTAAAGGGTAGCCACAAGCATGATCAATCCATCTATGAATAGGATTACCGCATATAGATGAAAACTCATCTTCATCCTCACTTAGAATACGACTGATCCTTGAGGGATAAGAGGAGATAAGAAATCCAAAGAAGAATCTATGATTTACCAGAGAGGAAAATATGAGATAAGGGTCAACCTTATGATCCGGATTATTTTCGGCACGAAATGAGAGCGGAGATATAATAAAGAAATGCACAGAGATATTGCAGATATTCAATAATATAACAGAAATGTATCAAATATGCAACCATAAACACAGATATACAGTAATACATGATTTCTATTAATCAGAGAAATGTACAAAGACTGTAAAAATACAGAGTGAAAAACTCGTTAGAATGGTGGCAGCTTATCTCTGAGAAGAGATGTGACGGCTACTCACATTTGCAA
>ML785747.1:65064-104149 GCA_009831015.1 Picea engelmannii
CTTTTCCTTGTCTGAAAAATTATGAACAGAGAAATAACCTTCTAGCAAATTTAACCATTTATCTAGGGCATCTGCATCTATTTGACCTTCAAATACGGGAATATCAAAATTAACCTGTACCTTGAAAGGCGAGGTGCCTCCAAGGTGGTCTCTTGATGAAGATGCACCTGATGCTATCGGCAGGCATTGAAGGATGTGGGAAAAATTCTCCATCATTTCATCCCTCTGTCGCGTGAGAGCTTGCTCAAGCAACAGACTGATATGATCGTCTGCTCTGTCGTTTTTATTTTCTTCCGCCATTGAGGGTTTCTTAGGTGTGCGAGAATGATTTTCTTCAAGAGAGACAAGCTCGAGACCCAAATTGCTATACTCGGACCTCGTCGGGGACATGCACTGAAAAACGATCAAGAGCAGCCTGCTCTGATACCACTAATCCGGATTATTTTCGGCACGAAATGAGAGCGGAGGTATAATAAAGAAATGCACAGAGATATTGCAGATATTCAATAATATAACAGAAATGTATCAGAGATGCAACCATAAACACAGATATACAGTAATACACGATTTCTATTAATCAGAGAAATGTACAGAGACTGTAAAAATACAAAGTGAAAAACTCATTAGAATGGTGGCAACGTATCTCTGAGAAGAGATGTGACGGCTACTCGCATTCGCAAGAAGATGGTTACAATGAGGCTCTGGAGGAATTTTTTACAATAATAGGGAATTCCAAAGTCCTAGACATCCAAAAACCTAACCCTAGGAGATGAAGCGCCAAAATTCATGTGGGCCCCGTTTGGCTAAGTTGGTGCATCAACTTCCCGGGGTCGTAACTTTTGCATACGAACTCCGTTTTAGGCGTGTGATAGCTCGTTGGAAAGGTATCGTCGAGGAGATTCATTTTGGGGGCTCAATGATTTCTTTGACTATCATTAAGAACCTCGATCTCCAAAAAACTTCATTTAGGCCCTCAAAATGGCCCAGGAAGTGAAAACCTGCTAAAAATAGTAAATTGCCAAAATGGCCAGAAAATTGTTTTGAGCCATTTGGAAAAGGTGGGTGGCCCCCGATATCCACCTGGATCAACTTAGGTCTAGAAAAATCATATTTATATACACCCCAAAATGTTTCCTATTTATAAGTGTGTGCATGTCCTTGCATACCGCCTCATGATGAAAATATTGTTGCCTTATGACATGGATCTCTGAATTTTCTGAGTTTTCCACGTCCTCATGTCCATCAAAATTTGAGCGTGAATATGGTCGATAATATTCATCAAATAGTAGTTTTTAGTTATCAAAAGGACAATCCTCAAGGTATGGATGGAAATCAACACAAGTATACTGCAAAAATTCATCCCCTGGTGGATGAAAAAGGTCTGTGATCATATCATCATTAGGTTTCCAAATATATTGATCGTTCATGTATGGAAAACAATCTTCCAAAGGGAATTTTTTTGCATTCTATAACTGGAGGCTTCCCTCAATGTCATAGATAAGATCTCCATCAAAACCGAAAAAATTAATATCCCATCCACACTTCCGGACACACATGAATCATCAATATGAGTGTCAATAGTATCTAAGGGTTGTTCCATGAATTCAATTACATCATTGGAATTGATCACTTCTTCACACGGCTGGAAAACTTTATCTTCCTCAATAGACACAAATGTCTCATCTAGGTATTCAACGTGAAAAACTTCATCCAAATATTCATGGTAAATTTCTTGATAGATTTGTCCTTCAAACATATATTCATCTATAGGGGCTTCATATTTAGTAAGAGGTGCTTCACCAAGTTGTTATTCAATAGATTCATGAGACAGATCCCTTATAAGACTCATCATATTCTTAACAGCTTCATCAACACCTTTTTTCTTTTCCACCTGTAAAAGTGTCCTCGTAATATGGTAGGTTATGGGAAAGGGTTCATATAGTGGTGCCATAATTCCATTTTCTGAAATGATACTTCAATGGAGTCGCTAAATGAGCTCAAGTTTCATCTAAAATGGAAAGGTTATCTTCCCTAAATAGAGCCACCAGATAAACTTACACAAAGTTCATCAAAAGTTGTAAGGTAATTTTCCCCAAATGGATTCACCAGGAAAGCTAGAGGTAAATACTTTGGGATCAAATATTACCAAAATGTCGTTAGGGATCATAAAAAATAAATGTTTAACCATTTAGAAAATATGACAAAAATAAATGTTTAATAATATAATTCCCTCCCAGAAAAACATGTTCACATAGATTTCACAACATGAACTATAACTAAAGTTTGTATCTAGGTTGATATGGGACATTAAATCGAAATATAATGCCGTGAAAAATAAGGAACCATACATGTTGAGACACATGAAGTCAAATCATGAATCTTACAAGTTTTCTATTGCCAAGATCTCAATAGAAAGGTGGAGTCAACTTAGCTTAGATACTCATCTACTGAGTGGAAGTTCCCTTTCGGGAAGAAAAATAATCTATCTATGATGACCACCAATTATGCCCTGAAGTAGTGCATTTGAGAACCATTTTGTTGATCTGTGTCTTAGAGGTCAAAGTTCATTGTTCTTGAGTCACAATGCTCTTTCTTTGAAAATCACATGTGCATCCTACCATATGATTCGTGCTTTGTGTACTTGGATAAGTTTTGAAAGAGTATTCTTGACGAGCTTTCCCAAAAAATTGTATACTGGTTCCTTGAAGAGCTCCATTGAGAATTTCATGACTTGGCTTACATGTATTTTCTAATTCAACAGTTGAAAATTCTAATTCTAAAATCCACTGAAACATCATGATGTGAAATCCCCAATGATATCAAGATAACAGAAAATAGACCAATGAATTTCATGAGAAAACCAAAATAAGACCGTATCAAGAGAGAACCAATCAAAACTGGTCAGTCATTCCAAGTCAAGATATTGCATCTAATTATTGGAAGAGTAGAGCAATAGAATGGGTAATAACATCAAGAAGGTTAAATATGAGTTAATAGAGCTTCAAAAGATACCTTCAAACTTCAACAAGCATGAAACATTGTAAGTCAAGATACCAAAGCCATTAAAGGAAGTTTCCTGATCTGAAAACATACTATTTAGGTCCTTCGAGATACGGTTTTTTGGAGATGATTCTTTATAATGATAGTGTTTTGAGAAATGTTCACCCTTATCATGGACCATTTGTGATGAATCAATATGAATTTCATCCACCTGAGCTCAAATTGTTACACATCGAAATTACTCACTTTGATAGTGCGCAAGTGTTGTCATTACAAAGGTCGCAAGTGTCGCACTTTGCTCACAAGTGTCGCAAGTGTCAAAGAAAGCATGCTTCCATGATGCCTATGGCATGCCTATAACAAAATGAGGAGGACACTTGAAACACCTCAAACATTTGATTTGGAATAGGAGAAATGAGTCAGCAGTCTTACAAACCTTTTGCCATCTGAAAGCACCTCAAAAACTGAGTTTTTGGAGGGGAGCACTCCCCTATACCTCTTCTGGGAGCACCGACGCTCCCCCTTACACTATCTGGGAGCATTATAAAGCTTCTCTGGCCCTTTTGAGGGAGCGCTATGGATTTTGAGAGCGTTGGTGCCCCCCTAAAGCCTACTAGGGAGTGCTACAACGCTCTAATGGTCCTTTTGAGGGAGCGCTACCTATTCTGGGCAGCAGTTGAGTTGTTGAGATGAATGGGGGAAGGATATTTTCATTCTTAGAAGGCAGTTGAGATCGAATCCCTGGTCAAGCCATGATATTAAGGCAGATCCTCAACTGAAGGAGGAAAATCCTCACCTTCCCCAAGGATATCTCAAGTTGTTGAGCCTCTCCAAGGCTATATAAGCAAGCTTTCTAATGGTGAAAAGGGACTAGAAAAGGAGAATCACACCAAACTTATGATCTCATAAGTGGTGCTGGAACAGATATATTTTGGAAGCAACAAATCTATGATCTCATAGGAAACACACAGTCAACTAAAGGAGACTGATCAGTGAAGTTGTCATCATCCAGGTCATGGATCTTTTGAGCAAAGGGTAGACAAGGAGGACTTGACGAAACTGTTGCAATCAATCCATGGCTGTAAGCAATGTTTTGTCCTCATTAATATAATTTGCTTGGCTTGTTTCTTTCTAGTTTGTGTCTGATCTTACATGAACTTATCATTGATATATAGATATATTTTCAAGCTAATATCAATAGAGTAGGAAGTGGTTGTACTTTGTTTGTCTACAGGGCTCATCGAGGAGCGGAAGATTGGAGCTCAACTCGGAGCGTGCAACGACAAACACCGGTAAAAGGTACTTTTGTTCTCCTTCCTCCTCATGCATTAGTTTGTATAGATTTGAAAGGAATTCAGTGTCCACATTAAGCACTTTATGTCTTAGAGTTAAGGGTCTATCTCTTTGAGGCAATCTACCTGTCCGCAGGGAGATTTTCCTACAACAGAAACTAGCGACTCCACTGGGGAACGAATCAAAACTTTTGGTTTTGTCTTCCCTCATAGGCCTTGTCTTACATTTTGTTTTCTTAGACCTTGTTCACCCCATTTATCTGATTTCACTTTCTAATTGACTCTTCACTCCATCACACTCAGCTTGTTTGTCAAAATTTGACTGAATTTTAAGGTTTTTTGGACATTTTTGTGAGTTTTTGGGCACCAACGCTCCCCTGCCTTATTAGCAGAGCTCTAGTGCTCCCTTAGAGTGTTGGAAAGATATTTATAAAGCCCTGGTGTCCCTTACACCAGAGCGCCAGCCCCTGTTTTCACAAAATCCCTTCAAAAAATTGCATTTTTGAGGTTAAAAACCCTGTTTCTTACTTGTTGAGCTGCTTTGAGATTCAATGCTTCTTCCCTTGACCTCTGACATCCTTCATATTGAGAAGTAAACACCTTTTTGTTAGGTTTCTATGCCCTTCTTCATTATTTGAGTTTTTGTTGTTGAGAGCTTGAAATCAATCCCTTGCTTTCTTCTCTCCTATCGACCGAGCGGGAACTCTAGTGAAGGACATTTGAAGTCTGTAACTCTTCTCATTTGGTTCTTTGAGGTCATCTAATCCAATCTCTTTCTCCTTCCTTTTGTGTTTGGTTTTCTTTCTCTTGTTTGATCGTAAAAAAAAAGGGTGTGTTGTTTGTGCGAAATTTGTGTTTTCTTGTCTGAATCTCCTTGATCTGAAAGGGTAGTTGGCAAGAGAAATTTTGCATTGAATTGATCATAATTTGCATGAAAATGAAAAAAGTACATCTTAATGATTAGTTTTCATATTAGTTTGCATTTTTGAAATGTTGTAGCATCATATTGGATTTGATTGAGAACAAAATTGATAAAGGGCATTCCTTATCAAGTGTTTGATAGTGAAAACGACTCTTCCTCTTTCCCTTAAATAGGTATTCATTGAAAAGAAATGATTGCTTATCATATTTCATGCATATTTTTGGGAATTGAGTCATCATTCCATCAGTTTCACTTTAGTACACCCTCTGAGTCAACGCTTAACTAAAATTTATCAGACTTTTTACATCTTTGTTAGCAAACCTACATTAGTTTAAGGTGTAGGGCTTTGGAATAGGTTGAAAGGATAACTTTCCAAAGCTATCAAGAAAACTTAGTATCTTGCGGTAGGGAGAGTTAAACCCAATTGTCGTATTGGCTTGCTGGGATTCCCCTCTCACACAGGGGTTACGCACAAGGTCACATTCAGGTGAGTTACGGAGATTATCCCTCCGTGGCCCAACTGTTTGTAGTGGTCGGATCGTATATTGGGGGTCACTGGAAGGTATACCCACAATGCTGAGTGGAAGCCTTTCAAGTTGATTTTGAACTTGTTATCCTGCCCATATGTTCTGACTGGACTGTCGACTGTACCTGCCAAGGGGCTGACTATGAGTTGGAAACCTTAGTAGCCACAATCTTTAGGGTCTCACACAAGGTGACGGTGAAGGGAAGTCTCACTGTACCTGGAACAGACGTTGGTCAAACTCACTCGGGCTCCTTGGAGGGTAAATCCATAATTACTACATGGAAGCTTGCAACAAGGTGTAAGTCTGTTAAGCAGGTCGCCAACGTAACCGATCCACCCGCTCTATCCCCTCCCCTTCCTATTTTGATCTCGCAATGTTGGATTTCATCACCAACTAGTGGTTTCATCATAGGAAGGTTTGTTTGATTGATTGCTTCTTAGATTCTTAGTGTGTGTTGTTTTACTTAGTGGACCTTAGGTCGAGTCAGTGTTAATGGCATCAAATCCTGGGAGTATCGATGGAGGAACCCCTTCTCCTGGGGAACCTTATACCTTTCCTTCATTTGGACACTTTGGTCCTCCATATGTTGCCACATTGAGTCTTCCAGGACTCACTATCGGATTACCAGTTTGGTTGTTCCCCACTCCGGTGATCCTAAATCCTCCTAATGTTTCAGCTGCACCTAACACTGTAGATGTCGGTACACCACCCACACATCAACCTCGCATCAACTTTTCACCTTCTTCACCCATTAATTCTCCTTCCATTTCTCCTTCTTCACCTAGTGAAAGCTCTAAAGAAAGTAGCCAGGCTGATCAGAAGAAGAAGAAACAGAAAGAGAAGAAGAAGAAGAGTTCGAAAAGGACCAAATCCCCAACAACATCAGATGTTGGCTCTAAGAAACCAGTTACTATCAATAGTACTGGGAGTGTTGATGAGGTCAACAAGATTAAAATGAAGAATCCAAAACCCAAATTCTATTGCAGCCTTTGTAAGGGTGACCACTTTCTGAGGGATTTCCCCGGTCTTACCCAGATCTTAGAAATGTGGTCCTCCACGTCATCAGCCTCTGTCGGTCATGTCGATGATACCCCGTCAACTAGTGATGTTCAGGTTGGTAAGAAGAAGAAAACTGTCAAGTTCCCTTGCATGTTATGTAAAGGTAATCATTATTCTTACCTTTGTCCTCGCATGGACGAGGCTTCTTCTCTTTTGGAAAAACTTCAACTTCCAAAAGGTTATCATAAGCTTTCCTCCAACCCATCATTGATTGATAAACTGGTCAATCTGGTTCCATCCCCGGTCAGTCCGGTTGATCAGGTGGTCAATCTAGTTTCCTCCTCGATTGAACCATGAACCCAAGTAGTTGATTCAGTTTCTTCATCTATCAGCCCCGCTCTTCATCAAAAGAGTGACACCAAAGTGGTCAATTTGTTTTCATCCTCGATCAATCCCACTCTCCCGTTAGAGAGTGACACCAAAGCGATCGATTCGTTTCCACCCGTCGACCCCATTCTTCCCTTCGAGAATGAAACTCAAGTGGTCACTTCGGTTCTATCATCGATCAATCCCACTCCTCCTTTGACAAGTGCTAAAGTGGCTGATCCAGTCCCTCCCTCGGTCAGTCCCACTCTTCCTATAAAGAGTGCCAAAGTGTTTTATCCAGTTTCGCCATCGGTCGATCCCATTCCTCCATTGAGGAATGTCAAAGTGGTTGATCCAGTCCCTTCCTCGGTCAGTCCCACCCTTCATCCGAAGAGTGCCAAAGTGGTTGATCTGATTCCTTCCTTGGTCAGTCCCACTCTTCCTCTGAAGAGTGACAAAGTGGTCTATCCAAGTCCACCATTGGATGATCTGATCCAATCATCGTTCGATCCTACTCCCCTTCTAGAGAGTAAACCTGATACTACCCATGTTTTTCTCGTTAATACAGACTCTACCGTACTGGGGGGCATTCCTCTTTCTCTTACAAAACCCCCTCCAAGTAATGAGGCCATCCTTTTTGATTGGGGTGTGCTAACTAGACCTTGTCTTCCCTCCCACATTCCTTTCCAGATTACAGTACAGGTTCATGGTTGGGACGTTCCTCAAACGATGATAGATGAAGGTGCGTCCATTAGTATTTTGTCTTCTGTTTCTTGGTACACTCTGGGTTGTCCGCAACTTGCATCAGTTACACAGAATCTGTTATCTTTTAACAGAAGAACCATTCAACCTTTATGGATCCTTCCTTAGTTTCCTGTAACTTTGGGAGGGAAAACTGTCTTTATCGATGTCATGGTAGTCCGAGACCCCTTGGATTTCTCTTTACTCCTTGGGTGGGATTATGTCTATGCTATGAAATCTCTTGTATCAACCCTTTTCCATGTGATATATTTCCCTCACGATGGAAGAATTGTGACTATTGATCAACTTTCATTCATCGGCCCCGACTGGGTTACCTCCCTAAGTGGTTCTTATATGCAGACAGTATCGCCCCTGTTGCATGTCAATTATGTGGCGTTGTCTCCCATGACCTCAACTTTCGATGATTTGGATCCAGTAGTTGACATGGTGATCTCCTTGGTAGGGTTATTGGAGCTCGATCTCCTTACTCCTATCATGGCCATCGACATGTGTTCCTTCTTGAGAAATTATCTTCCATCCAATGAAGATATCCTGGAAGCCATGACTGAGTCTTGTCCCTTGACATGGTATCCTTCCAAAGCGTTATCCTCTTGGAAGAAATGATCAAGACGCAACCACGAGCATAGTTTCTCTTCTCTGTGGCAAGCTCGTTAAAAAATGAAATAGAGGCCACGAGCATAGTTTATGTTCTCTGTGGAAAGCTCGTTAAAAAATGAAACAACAATCTGGGGATCAAACCTGGAACCTTAAGCATAGTTCTTTTCCTGTGTCAAGCTCATTAAAAAATGAAACAATCACCTCTCCCTTCAAGTTGAGTCTTTCACCAGATCTCGTAGATGTCGAGTCGAGTCTTTTGTTAGGTCTCATTTTTTAACCTTCATTTCATCCACCTGTATCCTTTTTCTCTATCTAGCACAAAAATTGGTGACAACCTCAAAGTCGGTGAATGAATTGAAGCTTGGGGGGAATGTCTCCAGCCTTTGATGATCATTCTGGAGTCAAGTCACTACCTTTCATGCTGGGGGCATACCAAGCTTAGTCTTTGTTCTTTCTCATGCTCGTAAATACATGAGAATGCAACCGGGTAGACTTTTATCTCTTTTTCGGACCCGCATGGACACACAAAAAAGGAACCCCCCTGGAGTCATCTTTAAACCCTTTTCAGACTCTCTAAATATGAAAAGATTGTCGAGTGACCTTGCTTCCTTTCACACTCGTTAAATGGTTTGAAAGGGTGTCTTTCGAGCGATAGTTTATCTCTTTTTCGGTCTCGTTAGACTAATGTACGAAAAAGGAACTGAGAGAGTTCTCTTTTAAGTGTTTTTACAAACTCTATAATCCTGAAAAACCTTCGAGTTTTCTGTCTTTGGACTCGTTAAAGCACACATCGACAAGCCCATACAGGATCGAACTCTTACTTCTTCCAGTTCGTTAAACAAAGGAAGAGGAACTTACCGAAGGTGAGTTATATCGAGCATGTGTTATCCTCCTCGAGCTCATTAAATCAAAAAGAGGTACTCGTCTATCTGGATGGGGTTAAAATTGGAAGTATCAATCCAAGCAGTCTCTTGAGAATATTATCAAGAAATTCTTAGAGTCGCCCTTGAACACGGAACTTTTTCATATGCACGCATTATAACCTGCTAAACCTCTGCACTGAGCCAATTCTTTGAGTTTCTTTCACTCCTTTGGGTCACCCGACACAAGTCACGGCATCCACTGCATCATCAAGTCTTGGTCCATGTCATGTTTCTGTTGTTGTGCCTCAGTGTTCAAGGGAAGTATCTGCCTCTAGAGTCAGCCATCCCAAATATCTTGCCTCAGAACCTGTGTCAGTCCATGTCCTTTTGATCCACCAATTACATCTCTATGTCTGTTTCGTGTCATTGATGGGGGATACATCAAGGCCCTCCTTCGACGAGCCTATTCCTATCGACCTCAACACATTATCCGAGAATTAGGCTTAGAAACCAGTTAGTACTTTGGGACCTGCATGCCTCAATGGTAGGCCTCCTCACGTTCGACAGTAGGTTTACACCATTGACCTCTGATCGAATGATTCCACAGATTTTTGACTCTAGCTCATCCATTCACATTCATTGGAATGTACTAGGTTACCTTGGGAATCATTGACATTAATGGTGATCTCCCTCATGCTTGTTAACGGTTTACATCATTGACCAGTAATCAAGTGGTTTCTGCCATGTTCGACATCAGGACATCTATTCACATGGTTAGATTCGTACTATATCGGGATCGGTAAGAAGACCCTGGGTTGAGTGATCACTTTGATATGTACTTTTCCCAGGTTGTGATGGAGTTTATTTTGAACAATGACACATATACTGTTACATAGATCCACTTTGTATTGGTTGTGGCTATGTCTTGTCATCTTGTATATCCACTGTGTATTCTTCATGGCTACGATTAGTTCAGGTCATCAGAGTATAGATCCACATTGTATCTTCAGTGGCTATACCTTTTTATCAATACAATTATGGATCTGCAGTGTATTTTATGGCGGCCATATCTTGCAAGTATTGATCACCCAAGCATAGGTATGCCTGCCTTGCGTTTGAAACATGTCATAATATTTGTTGGATGTTTGTGTGCAGCTTCTGTCAGGTTCTCTGAGTCTATACCCTTGCTTGAAAGTCTACAAATCATTTCAGTTATCAATTCCTGTCTTGTAACTTCATACTTTGGGGGGCAATCTGTTACACATTGAAATTACTCACTTTGATAGTGTCGCAAGTGTTGTCATTACAAAGGTTTCAAGTGTTGTACTTTGCTCACAAGTGTCACAAATGTCAAAGAAATCATGCTGCCATGATGCCTATGTCGTGCCTATAACGACATGAGGAGGACACTTGAAACACCTCAAACATTTGATTTGGAAGAGGAGAAGTGAGTCAGCAAGATTACAAACATTTTTCCATCTGAAAGCAACTCAAAAACTGAGTTTTTGGAGGGGAGCGCTCTCCTATACCTCTTTTGGGGGCACCGACGCTCCCCCTTACACTGTCTGGGAGCATTATAAAGCTCCTCTGGCCCTTTTGAGGGAGCGCTATGGATTTTGAGAGCATTGACGCCCCCCTAAAGCCTACTAGGGAGTGCTACAATGCTCTGATGGTCCTTTTGAGGGAGCGTTACCTATTCTGGGCAGCAGTTGAGTTGTTGAGATGAATGGGGGAAGGATCTTTTCATTCTTAGAAGGCAGTTGAGCTTGAATCCCTGATCAAGCCATGATCTTAGGGTAGATCCTCAATTGAAGGAGGAAAATCCTCACCTTCCCCGAGGATATCTCAAGTTTTTGAGCCTCTCCAAGGATATATAAGCAAGCTTTCTAATGGTGAAAGGGGACTGGAAAAGGAGAATCACACCAAACTTATGATCTCATAAGTGGTTTTGGAACAGAGATATTTTGGAAGCAAGAAACCTATGATCTCATAGGAAACACACAGTCAGCTAAAGGAGAGTGATCAGTGAAGCTGTCATCATCCAGGTTTTGAATCTTTTGAGCAAGGGGTAGACAAGGAGGACTTGACGAAACTGTTGCAATCAATCCATGGATGTAAGCAATGTTTTGTCCTCATTAATATAATTTGCTTGGCCTGTTTCTTTCTAGTTTGTGTCTGATCTTACATGAACTTATCATTGATAGATAGATCTATTTTCAATCTAATATCAATAGAGTAGGAAGTGGTCGTACTTTGTTTGTCTATAGGGCTCATCGAAGAGCGGAAGATTGGAGCTCAACTCGGAGCGTGCAGGGACAAACACCAGTAAAAGGTACTTTTGTTCTCCTTCCTCCTCATGCATTAGTTTGTACAGATTTGAAAGGAAGTCAGTGTCCACGTTAAGCACTTTCTGTCTTAGAGTTAAGGGTCTATCTCTTTGAGGCAATCTACTTGTCCGCATGGAGATTTTCCTACAACACAAATGACCAAAGAACATATATCTATCTTGTCACCCAAGATGATAGGTAGAGTATTTGACCTCAAAATTCATATTTAGGAGCTTATGATGAAAAATAAATAATTAAAGTGTTTGTGTGCATGTATTCCTTAACCCTCATTGTTTCTAAGATACTCAAAATAATCAAAGGGGAACTGAAACTTGACATTCTATTACTAGAGAGGAAATACACTATTTCTTTTCCCAATATATGAAAATAACTTTTATGAATGAGAAAGGAATATATGTACTGAAAGTATTAGGCACAACCTCTTCATAGAGAAACACACTCTTGATGATTATACTCAATATACACCATCATGAAATAATTAAGGTATGGTGATCACAATTTGCTATAGGATTTTGAATTTCTACTGAACAAATCAACAATATACCTTATATATTCTTGAAATTTGCTCATCATGAAGGGTTTAAGTCTATAGAAGGACATACCTATTGAGAAATGTTGGTAACCATATTTTATCTCACTAGTCTTTATTTCGAGAACCAAGAGAATGGACCCATGATACTGCAACATCGATTAGTTGTTCCATAAGTTTTTGTGAGAAACATAGCCACTAAAAGATTGATCAATAGGGATTGTAAAGCCATTTTAGATTATGAGCAGCAAGGCCATGAATAGACAATATGATTCCTTCGACTAGGTTTCCATATTCCCCAAGATGTAAAGTATTCTACAATATATACCCTTTCAATAGCTTAGGCTCATAAGCTGTCTAACTATCAATGTTAGAGTGAATGCTATTGAATCAAATGAATCTTCTGGTTGAACTTATGAAATAATTTTGCATGTGTTTTCCTCATGAATATGAATGAAAACCAAAGTTAAGCTAAGTTTTCAAGTAAGCAACAATATGAAAGGAATCAAGTGAAAAGAAGGAAAATTTTATGCACATAAAAAAACTAAGACTAAAGCAAGCCATCTTGAGCTATAAACGAAACTAATAATAGATGGTGGATTTTATTCAAGAAACCACGATAAGACAAAATCTATCCTACCCAAGAAAAAATGGAAGCACGCATCTATCCTACGTAAGCATACAAGGAAAATAAAGAACTATGTTACTCCTATTCCTAATATATCTTACACTGGCTGAAAAAAGGACTATGTGAAATCATAATGATAGTGTATCCATTCAAGCAACTCCAAACCTGCAACCACATGTTCATCAAAATTCAATAGCATAAATTGGAGTAGTGAGAGATCAAAGATAGGAATAATTGAATCCAGTAAATCTCTACACAACATGTGAAGTTTTACATCGTTATTATTGATGGGAAATGTAGACATGTAGGATTCCTCCAACCAGGCTTCAATTCCATCAAAAAAATCACAATGCTATTGGAAGGAATTCGAAAATGAATGACATGCCTAATGAGACCCATAAATGAAATTTGCATGAAATGTACCTTGTGGGAGAGTCTCCATATGGGTGTTATAATATATTCCATAAGTCAAAGAAAGATAATGA
This sequence comes from Picea engelmannii, assembly GCA_009831015.1. Lineage (NCBI taxonomy): Eukaryota > Viridiplantae > Streptophyta > Pinopsida > Pinales > Pinaceae > Picea > Picea engelmannii. The sequence goes on from ML785747.1 coordinate 78,383, forward strand.
GAACTTGACATAACCATCGACTGAATTGAAGTGCCTCATTATCCAGGCAAGTCTCCCTGGGATCACATTTTACATAACTTGCATGTTGAGAGGAGAAATGATATCTAATTGTTAGAGGGGAATTTTGAGTGAAAGATGAATCCAATAATTCTCCTATAACATCCTCAAAATCGTATGAGGAGTGTTGGAGTATTGAGATAGAATCTAAGGATGAGTGGTGCATCTGTCCCTGAAGATTTACATGTGATTCTCGAGCATATTTAGGTGACAATGTTTCTTGGATCAGCTCAATGTTTCATGTGCCTTGTATGGTGACGATTTGTTCATTTGATATAATTTATTCATGGATATATGAAAATCTTTTGTGTTCTGCATACCTTATATTTTATATTGTTAATATCTATGAATCGAGGTCATGAATTTTAGATTGTACAGGATAATTAGATGATACATTGATGATCACATTCAAATTCAAAATAGAAAAATAGTCATCGAAAAAGGGTTATCATGATAAAATTGTGATTTAGTATGTCCCATAAATTAAAATTGAAAAATACTTTTAGCATCGTGCATCCCGGAAGGACTATCATTAAGAACGACTCTTTGATCAATCAAATCTTGTGAATCTTGTTGTTCTTGTTTGTCGTTCCATATTTCATTGTGAGAAAAGTGTGAAGATTCTACTGAATGATAAGTTGGTGAATTCTCATGTGAGAGATCATTATCAAACAGATCTGTATAAAGAGAAAATATATTTGCGAATTTTGAAAATGATAGGATTTATTCAATGAAATATTTGCTATAAACCAAAATATACTCATGATTCCTTAAAGGGGATACACTATATGGTTCACACTCCGAGTCTAATGGGTTTATGATTTATAGTAAATATTCCCCCATAGTTGTAACAAAGTATTGATTAAATATTATGCACCCCCATCATTCATCATCATATATGAATTTTCATGAAGGATGTAGTCATTTCTTTTCCCAATGCTAAATTATCATTCAAATCTACAATATTTTGGTGAATTGATCCTTCATTCAATATATATTTGACGTCATCTATTGGAACGATTTCCTTATATGGTTCTCCAAAATCATATTGCAGATTATGAGATGTCTAAGGATAAGATTAAATGGTCTGTAGGTTTGAATGTATTTCTTTGGGATAAGGGGTGACTGAATATTCATCATGCAGATCAAAATATTATGAATGAGAGGAAATTTTATTATTCAGATCGTACACTTCAGAAATAGAGATGAGGTATGAAAACCAATCAAAGATTTTCCAGTATAAGGGTTTTTCACTTTCAGGAAATATGCAGTATAGTTCATGACTCTTTGAAAGAAATCATCCATAGATTTGTTTTTGAGCCTACACATTTCTTCAAGTTCATTAAAGAGTTCATCATAAAAATAATCTACATGAGAAACGATAAAGACTTGCATGAATTGTTTCCAACTATGTATCGATTTCACTGGTAATGGCCTAAACCAGGATTTAATCTGTCCTTCAAATGTGAGGATAAATAATCGACATATTTGATTGTCTCGAACAATATTAAGATTTTTTCGTTCAATATTAAACTTATTGAGATGAGTGAATCTAGAAACATGCCCTTAACCATCGAAATTTGAGTTTGAAAAGAGAATAAATGTGATGCAAACCCCCACCCCCTCTCTCCTCGAGGCTGCTCGACCTCTCAGTCTAGGATCATTCAAATCAAGGAGTCAGGTCAACTCTTTTGGCCTTTATTAGACCCAATCAATCTACATTGGTCCCCCTTCCTTCAAAGTGCAGGTTCTTTGAAACCCACGGGCTCTTTCCTGGCCTCTTCGAAGAATTTAAATAACATAGACTAGCTCCCCTTTATAGGTCCTTTCCTTCACATATGACCTCGGGCCGTGTCCTCACATAAACATGTGATTTCGGAAAGGCCAAGAGTGGTTTTAGACCACACCGCTTCTCTCTCCACAATTCATTATCAGCTGCCACATATCCCTTTAGGAATATCATGGTTTCAATTGCAGCCCACTCTAGGATTTTTAAAGTCCGATCACTTTCTACCCCCACAATCAAGCGCTATCATCGAACTTGTGATCTCAGGTGGTGCCTCTTGGTCAATGGCTGACATCAACCTCCTTTTATTTCCTTCTCTCCAGAGCACACTCTCCTATATTTCCACAATCTATCGACATGTGTCCCTTTCAAATCAAAAGTCGTGATATGCTTCGACAATTCGGGATTCGAGATTTTCAAATTCTCCACCCTTGCTTCCTCCTAAATTTCTATCTTCCGAAGTGGAAGATATGATGACACCTATCCTCAACGAACGAATGAATTAGATGAATTCCGACTCTCTGGCCTTCGAGATTTCTTGTCCAACACACTCCTTATTCTCCCATAGTGACTTTTCTCTGAAATGGAAGATCTTATGCCACATGTCATCCTTGAATCAACGACTCTAGTCCACTTCGGGACTTCAACCTTCAGAAGTCTCAACTTCTCCACACTCGCTTTCTCTGGGAGCGCTTCCACCTAGAGTTCATGATCTATCGACGCGTGTCCCCTCTGGAACCGATGACCATGATCCACTTCGACTCTTCAGGCTTTGGAAGTTTCAAAATCCTACGCACTCGTTCCTCCCAGATTTCTTTCACCCGAAGACAACAAATTTCTACCACGCGTCCCTCTGGATCTGACGGTACAGATTTACTTTGACTCTTTGACTACTCAACAATTTAGCTTTCTCCTTGACTACAAAACCTCTGAAATGCTCTTACTCCAGAGTTATGGATCTTACACCACCTGTAAACCTTGACGATGGATGGTCCCTGTTCACTTTGGGACTCCGGGACTTCGACAAGTTCGCTCTCCTGTGGACACAAAGGGTTAAGGCTCGTGCACTTTAACTAGATCCAACTAATGTTGGTCCTTCACACCCAGATCCGATGGATGGGATCTGTCCTTCTCCTCGCACATTCCTCCTTCATATTGGACCCTGATCTAATGGTCCAGATCTCTTTCTGGAGTTTATCTAATGGTTACTTTCTCTCCTCCTCCTGAGCTTCTTTGCTATCCCTGAATTGGGAAAAATTTTAAGTGTTCAAAGGTTGTGGCCTTTGAACCTTCTCCTGCGAACCTAACTATCTTGGGTCTCATCTTCACTTTTCCTCCTGAGATTTGACACTGAACTTTGACCTCAGCTCTGGCACACACTTGTACTTTGCATGAAAACTTTCACTACTCCTCCTGAGCTTGTGATCTTGAAGTAAATTCATTGTTGTGCACACTCCTTTCACTGTCTCTCTTTGATATTTTGCTTACTCAAGTTCTAATATTTCAGTCTCTTTATTCCTTAAAGGGATTATTTTTCCCTCTTGACAAATTTTTCTCAATGCACACTTGTAGAGATTTACAGAGTGTTTAGTAAATCATGAGTACCTTCCTCTGATAATATTCTCTTTGAACTCAACATAGATTTCTTCTGTGCACGCTTGCACCTGCTTGATGCCTATCTAGCAAAGATCTACAAAGTTCTTAATGACTTCGTCTCTCTGTGCTTCCTCTGCACAGTTTCTAGTCTAAGGTATTCAAAAACCTAGAGGCTTCCTCTGAGTTGTTATAAATTTGGTGCACCCTCCTAGCATGTTATTTTCTGACTGCACGAAGTTCAGATGCGCACTCCTTGCGCTGGCTACAAAACCACCAATGCTATGTTGTGCACTCCTTGCACAACCTAAGAACCCAGAAAAATATTTCAAACTTCGAAAAAGATAAAGAAATCTATCTTCCTACTGCATATGAAACCTATCATGCATCTACAACATACATAAACACACACATATAACATTAATCAGATACACATAAACACACAAAAAGTTCATATGCAGGAAAAAATGCTTTCTTTCTATTAAGATGAATGTTCGATTACAATATGTTCAGGTTGGACTGCAACAGAGTCTCAACTCTCTCAAGCTCCCTCAAAGAACTATTCTATATCCTATTTCCTCCTTTGAGTATTTCTAACTAACTTGCAACTACCTCCTATTCAGTAACAATGCTCCTCAAACAACCTCATTTTGGCATACAATGCATCTACATATACAGGAAAATTTCTAGGGTTCCCTCCAACTACCTATCTTCTCAAAAGAAGATAAATACCCCTTAATCACCGTTACATTAAAGTCTAGGAGTGAAACTCCCAGATCACTCATGATCATTCAATCCCAAGCGTTTTGATCTTCTTCAGTTTTCAATCAGTTCAAGAAAGATTTGCAGGAAACACTAGTCTTTCATATTTCAAAATGATTCAAAGGTGTGCTAAGGCGCTAAGATGTCTCTCCACGTGTGCTTGTTGAGGATGCTCCTGCATCATACTCCTCTACTGGAAAAATCATGAACTCCTGCTCATGTCTCCCTCTGCTATGTTGTTGAGATCCTCCAGGGTCCCATACCTTCTCTTGGATTTGTTCATCTTCTCCTTTTCTTTGTTGCTTCTTCTGCCATGCTACTCCTGTAGGTCCTCTTTTGTTCCATCTTTCTCTAGTGACTTCTTCTTATGATGCTTCCGGCGTCAATCTCTTAATATCTTCTATTTCTTTTTCCAATTGTTCCACTGGTTGACTCTTCTCCTTCATCTTATTCTGTTGCAGCTCCCTTTCATCAATTTCCAACTTAACTTGTTGGATAATATGCCTTTGAATCTTTACCCTTCTCTCCAGTGCCTCCAACTCTTCACACAGATCAACAAGATCCATGCTATCTATTGCTTCCTCCTCTGTTGTAGGTTCACATTCTATAGTTATCTCTTGCTTAGCTTCCTGGCTGAAAATTTCGATCCATTCATCTTAATGCTCATCTCCTTCTGTTGTAGATCCCAATTATACAGTTGCCTTATGTTCATCTCCTTGGGTGAAATTTTTGAGAAATTCCACTGAATGCTCTTCTTATCTTCATCTTCGGTGGCCCTAGATGGCCACTCTGTTGCAGAATCTAGTTCTGCAGTCTCACCATTGAGTTGTTGCTCAACTTCCTCCTTTGATAGATTGATTGTTGTCATCTCCTCTTGTGTTGGTTCAGCATTGACTTCCTCCAACTGCTCCCCAGCTTGGTATGCTCCTCCACCTGTTTCTAACTTAACCTGTTGAATATTCCTACTCTACATATTTACCCTTCTCTTTAGAGATTTCAGTTCCTCATACAACTCAGCAAAATCTATGTTTTCTTCTTCCTCTTCTGCTGCAGGATCTAATGTTGTTGTCATCTCTTGTTAAGCTCCCAGGCTAAAAATTTTGAGCAATTCTGTTGAATGCTCTTCTCTTGCAATCTGAATGATTGTCTCCTAGTAGCCATATTCTGTTTTTGGATTGTCCAACCAATCCTCCAACATATTCAACTCCATCTCCCACTGAGTGATAACATCAACTATGTGATCCTCTTTCTCTTCTCCTTGGGAAGATTTTGATATCTTCTCCTTCATCACGACAATCATCGTTGGTTGTCCTTACTCTGCTTCTGCTGCACTCTTAGCATGTGCATTGGCCTCCACTGGGCTGATTGGTAGGAATATATTGATTCCTCTAATGATCAGACTATATATCTGATCCTCCCCCACTCTAATGGAAGTATTTAAATTCTCATCATCTTCATTCACATGGCCTGCAACTCCACATGAATCTTCATAGATATGAGGCCCCTCCTTTGCCTCCATTTCATCTATCAACACCCCTTGCTGATATAAACTCTCTTATGAGCTCCTGATACCTTCAGACAATTTCACCTTTCCCCCGCCCACCTGGAAAATTGGGATTTCAGTCCTTCCCTCTTGGTAGTCTATGAGATCTCTGCTTGATCTCATCTCATCGCCCATATGGAAATATAAGAATTTATTTCTTCCCTCCTAGCAGTTCATGATATCTCTAGACAATATCATATCCTCCTCATCACTGAGGTTCTTCCCAATTTCTTGTTCACAAATGTGAATCACTTTCTCCTCTATGCCACTGAGGTTTTCAGCATGCCTCTTCCTCACTACTTGTTGTTTCCTTCTGGCTAACAACTTCTAGACAGGCCACTTCATTTTCCTCTTCAAAGGCCATTCATATGTCCAGTGTACCTTTGCTTCCTGCTGCATCCTCCATGTCATCCATTCCATTATTCCTCTTATCTCAATGAGCTCCCTGTCAATTTCTAATTTACTTTTCTGCTGGAGGTCCTTTCCTTGACCACGCCCATGGCCTTTAGTATCCATTTTCACCTTCTACCTACCATCCTGACAACTATTATGTTCACTCTACAACTGAGAGCATCTCCAGCTTCTCCCACAACTCAACTAGTTGTTCAATTTGTTGTTGCACACTTGCAACAATCCTTCACACAAAGCATCAGTACTATGTCTCCTTCTTCACCTGCTGTCCACAAGTGAAATTAACCCTATGATACTACTTGATGTAGTCAGACTATCCCCTTCATCTCCTTCACCTGAAATCTACAGATGAAAGCAAGCTCTAATACCACTTGATGCAGACCCCCCCCCCAATCTCTTCTCGGGGTTGCTCGACCTCCCGATATAGGATCATTCAAATCAAGGAGTCAGATATACTCTTCGAGCTTTTATTAGACCCAGTCAATATACACAGGTCCCCCTTCCTTCAAAGTGTATGTTTTTTCAAACCCATGGACACTTTCCTGGTCTCTTCAAAGAATTTAAATAACAGACACTAGGTCCTTTCCTTCACATATGACCTCGGGTTGTGTCCTCACATAAACACGCGATTGCAGGGTGGGCAAGAGTGGTTTGAGACCACACCACTTTTCTCCCCGCAATTCACTATCAGATGCCACGTATCCCTTTAGGAATACCATGGTTTCAATTGTGGCCCACTCTAGGATTTTTAAAGTCCAAGCACTTTCTTTCCCCACAATCAAGCACTACCATCAATCTTGTGATCTCAGATGGTGCATCTTAGCCAACAGCCGAGATCAGCCTCCTTTTCTTTCCTTCTCTCTAGAGCACTCTCTCCCAGATTTCCATGATCTATTGATGCGTGTCCCTTTCAAATCGATGATTGTGATTTGCTTCGGCAATTCAGGATTTGGGAATTTCAAATTCTCCACCCTTGCTTCCTCCTAAATGGCTATCTTTCGAAGTGAAAGATATACTGACACCTATCCTCAGCGAACAAATGACTCAGATGAACTTTGACTCTCCGGCCTTCAAGAGTTATTGTCCAACACATTCCTTATTCTCCCGGAGTGACTTTTCTCCTAAATGGCATATCTTCTGCCACATGTCCTCCTCAAATCAATGACTCTAGTCCACTTCGGGACTTCAGCCTTCATAAGTCTCAACTTCTCCACACTCACTTTCTCCCAGAGCGCTTTCACCCGAAGTTCATGATCTGTTGACACATGTCCCCCCTAGGTCCGATGACCATGATCCACTTAGGCTCTTCAGGCTTCGAGAGTTTCAAACTCCTACGCACTCGTTCTTCCCGGAGTGCTTTCACCCAATGACAATGGATTTTCACCACGCATCCCTCTGGATCTGATGATCTAGATTCACATTGTCTCTTCGACTACTCAACGATTTAGCATGCTTCTTGACCAAAAAACCTTCGAAGTGCTCTTGCTTCGGAGTTACGGATCTTACACCACCTGTCAACCTTGACGATGGATGGTCCCTATTCACTTCGGGACTCCGGGACTTTGGCAAGTCCACTCTCCTTTGCACACAAAGGGTTAAGGCTCATGCACTTTACCTGGATCCAAAGATTGTTGACCCTTCGCACCCAGATCCAATGGATTGGATCTATCCTTCTCCTCGTGTGTTCCTCCTTCGTCTTGGACCCTGATCTGACGCTCCAGATCTCTTCCTGCAGTGGATCTGACGATTGTTGTTGGTCCTCCTCCTAAGCTTCCTTGTTATCCTAGACTTGGGAAAATTTGTAAGCATTCAAAGGTTGTGGCCTTTTAACCTTCTCTTGTGAACCCAACTATCTTGGGTCTCGTCTTCACTTTTCGTCCTGATATTTGACAATGAAATTTGACCTCAGCTTTGGTGCACACTTACGCTCTACATGCAAACTTGCATTACTCCTCCTGAGCTTGTGAACTTGAAGTAAATTCACTTATGTTCCCACTCCTTGCACTGTCTCTCTTTGAGATTTTACTTACTCAAGTTCTAATATTTTAGTCCCTTTATTCCTTAAAGGGATTCTGGTGCCCTCTAGACAAATTTTACTCGATGCACACTTGTAGATATTTACAGAGTGTTCAATAACTCATGAGTACCTTCCTCTGATACTCTTCTCTTTGAACTTGACAAAGAGTTCTTTTGTGCATGCTTGCACCTACTCGATGCCCGTCTAGAAGAGCCCTACAGAGTTCTCAGTGACTTCGTCTCTCTGTGCTTCCTCTACACATTTTCTTCTCTAAGGTATTTAACAACCTAGAGGCTTCCCCTGGGTTGTTATAACTCTAGTGCGCCCTCCTGGCACATTCTTTTCTGACTCCACAGAGTTCAGATGTGCACTCCTTGTGCTAGCTACAGAACCTGCAATGTTCTGTTGTGCACTCCTTGCACAACCTACAAACCCAGAACAATATTTCAAACTTCAACAAATATAGATAAATCTATCTTCCTACTGCATATGAAACCTATCATGCATCTACAACATACATAAACATACACAGATAACATTCATCAAATACACATAAACACACAAAAATTTCATATGCGGGAAAAACTGCTTTCTTTCTATTAAGATGAATGTCTTATTACAATATGTACATGCTGGACTATAACAGAGTCTCAACTCTCTCAATCTCCCTCAAAGAACTATTCTATCTCCTATTTCCTCCTTTGAGGATTTCTAACTAACTTGCAACTACCTCCTATTCAGTAACAATGTTCCTCCAACAACCTCATTTGGGCATACAATGCATCTACATATACAGGAAAATTTCTAGGATTCCCTCTGGCTACCTATCTTCTCTAAAGAAGCTAACTACCCCTTAAGCACCGTTACATTAAATTCTAGGAGTGAAACTCCCAGATCACTCGTGATCATTCAATCCCAAGTGTTTTGATCTTATTTAGTTTTCAATCAATTCAAGAAAGATTTGCAAGAAACGTTAGTGTTTCATATTCCTAAATGATTCAAAGGCGCATTAAGGCGCTGAGCTTTCTCTCCATGTGTGCTTTATGATGATGATCCTGCATCAAAATGTATTGACCGAGATGCCCCTTGAAGGTATCAAAATACTCAAAGGGTTATCCCATACATATATACATAGAGGAGTCATGGGGTTGTTAAAAGTTTTTAATGAAATGACTCCACATTCGTAGGATTTCCATCTGACTCTCCTTCTAGTGCCAATTCTATCGACATGGGAAAAATTCCCTTTGTCAATAGAAGGGGTTACCATCGATATGAAGTCCCAATTAGAACTCTCACCATTTGTAATAGGGAACCAATCAAGATTATGGCTCGACAGACATTTCTGGTTGGGGGTTTATCGATTATGGCCCAATCCATAGATGAAGGTTTCTAATCTAAATAATGAAATGAAACTAATATAAGATTGATGTGTCCAGACAAAAAAGGTAACTAGAAATAAAACATAGAACCAAAAATGATCCTCTCAATGGGTTGAGAAATATTTCACACAAAACATAAACAAGAATATGAATAAATATCTGCAAACACAAAATGGTGTAGGATTTAAACAATCATTTACAGTTCTATGCACACGAATTTAGAAAAATATTCCACGGAGAACATAAATAAGAATGTAACCACCATACATAATAATAGTCTACAATATGAAGTACATCCTTACACAACACAAGTGTTGAGAAAAATGCAAAGGAATAGTCCACAATACGTCCAACACAAGAATCAGAGTTCTCCAGAAAATAGCTTTGTCAAACAAGGTTCTCCTCATTAAAAGTTTCAGTAATAGTACATGTAAGCTTAAAGTAGCCAAAAACACTTTACTCGGATCCAATCCCTGTATTTATTGATATTCAACTTGACTATTGTTCTTCTTCCTTCCCCCGTGACTTTTCATTTACAAACTCTTTTCCTTGTCATCTTTGAAATGATGAGGGAATGGGAGCAAAATAAATGTTTATAATATAATGTATCATATGCAATTACATTTTGAATTTGTCTTTTAGTGATGACTGATCTGGACATTGGGAAATGCTTCTCCCTCCAATTTTTATATTCGACCATCATGGGATTCAAAATTATTCTTTGGCCATTTGATTTCAATTACCTTTCATTGCTCCCTTGATATTGCAACAACTATCATTTTTGTTATTGCTCTATCATCTTCGATGGTAGATCACATTTTTTAGGGTACTGTTGCATACTAGTAGATTTTCATGATGTGCAACAGTTGTTCTTTCATTGTTTTCTTCCCTCATATGCTACCTATCTAGATCACTGCATATGAACTTCCTTTAGCATTGGTACCTAGCACCATTCAACATGTAATTGATGAATTACCATATAATAACCTCTAAATAAACTTTCAAAAGCATGCATTTGAAACTATAGAACTGAAAAATTAACTAGGTGAGAGTTTGTATATGAATTCTTGAGTTTGATTCTTGATTCCTCTGCTCTTGGTTGAAGTATTGTGTTCTCCAAGGATGTTGATAATGTTCCAGAGCCTAATCCTGAAAAAACATGAAAAATTGGTGAGGAATATCCCAAATCATATAACTATGAAGTTGTGTATCTTGGAAATTCCTTCCCAATGGTATAAACAATGTGTGAAACGAGTATCGAAGTCAAACATTATGGCCAAAATAGGGTAGTTTTGTGGGGACTTATCCCTATATCAGAGTGATAAGAAAGATCAACTTCATTGTATCGACGAAGATGAAGTGATTAGCTTTGATATGTTGGTGAAGATGAAGCGATTAGCTCCATTGTGTCGATGAATATGAAGCGATTCCTCCTAAACTTGGTGTATTGAAGAGGAATGGGTGATCTCCTTCACTGGTGGAAATGAGGATTGAGGCAAGTATTAAAGTGTTGAATAATATCCATCATTCTCGTTAAAACCACATTGGATTATTGCAGTATTTGGGCTTAGACCATATTTCCATATCGTCGGTGTACTATGTGTGGAATCAAAGTTCAAAATATACTAGTGCGTCGGTCATGGGACTATATCGAGTGTTGGAATTTGGTTTGATTTTGGTTTTGGAAGAGTGTGAGGAATTTTAATGTGTGAATATTCAAGGAGGAATTATTAAAATATATATATATATATTTTAAAAAGGGGGGTGTTTGTGAGCCCCCACCCTTTCACTCCACCTCACCTCACAAAATCTTAATAAAAAATATGGTTCAACATATGCATGGGGGGGTATGCAAACCCCCTCTTTCTATCCACTTCAATGTGAACAAACTATATACTAAGGAAGGAGGAGAGTTTTGGGTTGTGTCCCCCACCTCCCGCTCTCCAACTTACCATCACCAAGAGCAAGTTAAAACTATGATAGACTTAAAACCTCTCAAATATTGTCATTCAACCTTGTGTTATGTCAGCATTAGAAACACCATCTTGGACGATTTTCTCATGATGTATCAATGAATATTACACCAACTTGTCCAATGTATCAACATGGATCAGTTCATGGTGGTCGACACATATCGAGATTGGATCATCTATGGAGCTCTAGTAAGAATGCATTGTCATTTATTTTATGTGTGAGTTGGTTTGTATGCAATGGGGGGTTAATGCATAACTATATAATGTAAAGGAAGGGGAGAGGATCATGGGTTGTGGCCCCCCTCCCCCTCTCCAACTCACCATGTGACTCACTTTCCAACCATCCACACTATCACATTGCCTTAAACCTTGTATTCAAACCATGCCTATTTAATTATCCTATTTTTAAACTTATTTACAATTTGAACTAAGTTATCTTTAAATTATTTTTAAATTTAAACAATTTAAATTTTAATTTAAATCATTAATTTTAAAATAGTTTCCTTTTAATAATTTTTGTCCAACATGATTTTGCACACTGGCATGAGTCAAACACCATTGAGAAACCACTTTGTTAAAGGTGATTTTGACACTTGGGGCATGATCTCAAAGATTCATAACTTGATCATATGACGTCTGATTGGAGTACCATTTTTTTCATTACAAAGAGCATGGGAATATGCTCCTGGTAAGATAACTTACCATGCCATTCAAACACACCAGCGATGTCATGAATAACGAGGATGACTTGGGAGAGGAATCCATGGTGATTGGTATGACACTTCTAGGCCTTAGATTTCGATACTGTCAGTTGTGTTGGAATCGTAATTGCATGAATCTTACAATTATCCTACTTCGAGGATGAAAACAAGATTTTAACCAGTGCCTAAAAATTGCAAGCAAAGGTGTTTTTTAATGAAATTTTGGGTCCCATTATTTCTTATGATTTTCCCAAATTCAGTTAAGTGAGTTCCTGTGTTATATGTGTTATACATGCTCTTGATTCATCCATTGGAGATAAGGTCATCTATCATTGGCTCAAAAATGTAATCCCACAAAAAACATCAACTGATGTTTGGAGTGCTTAACACTATTTAGGATATGGGAGGACCAATTATCATCTGATATGCAATTCAAAGCTAGTATAAGTCCAATAGATGCTACAATTAACCCACTTGATAATAGATAACACTTTCATGATCATGTTTAGTCATAAAATCAAGAAGCACAAAGTATACAAGCTATTATGGTATTTTCAATTGGTAATACAAACATAGTCAATCATGACTGCAACACAAAGTATATTAGGAAAGGTAGGAAAGAAATCATTAGTTTTCCAGACAGTCATGGAATGCTTAATCATTGGAAATGGTAGGAACCTGACTAATGAGTGCAATGATAAGGATATGAGTTGGAGGAACTAAGGAGTGGCATCAATATGAAGGTGTCTTATAGACAAGGTATGTGTTCACAAGAAAAGGAAGATCGCTACTGATATGCTAAGTGTCAATGAGGGGTCGAAATATTTCTGATAGCATATCAATGATATAAGAGGGAAACTTGCCAACAAACACTATGCATCGAAGGGAAAGGAATGAAGCTTGTTGATACATGATTGATCAGAAAAGATGATATGAATCTTGCCGATACACCATGTATCGACGAAGATGAGATGAACCTCTTTGATACACCATGTATCGATGAAGGTGAAATATTGACTGTTGGTGTATCGATGGTCAAGGGCTGATGGTGTCGATGTTTTGATGCCCATAAATAATCGATTTCTATACACTAGAAAGTGGAGAAATAAAATGTCTAAGTTTTGTCCCTTCTTGTGTATCTGTGATAGAGAGATGATGGTTTATGATGTATTGGTGATTGATGAAAGATCAACCACCAATACAAGAGCAAGATGTTAGAAAAATTTTAAGTGTTAGTTCAACTTGTATATCAGTGAAGAAAAACCCAAGTTGTTGATATGGATTGTATTGACAAAGGAAGAAGGATGTTTACCGATACAACCTATATCGGTGAGGAAGAATAATGCTACATAGTGTATCAATAGAGGAAAGAGGAATCTCACTAATATAAAATGTATCGTTGAGTCAACGTCTTCTTTAAAATAACTAAAATGGTAAAGTATGGAGAGTGAGAAGAGAGACATGGGATTTTCCATTTGCATGAGAGAATTTTCCAATAAAAAAGTAAAGTAGGGGGGCCTAATTTCTTCTCTTAGAGAAAATTTGAAAATAAGAAATTAGGGAGGGTGTTGTGTGGGCGCACAATATCCCCAATGTAGCATTGTATGTTTCTAAATATTATGAATGGTTAGGGGCCAAGCGATATAATATGTAAACATTATACATTGAAAAATAATAAAATGAAATACACTACTGAATGTAGATGGGTAAAGAGCATAGTAATGGTGGGTATATGATTCCATAAGAGAGGGTGATTAATGGGGGTTTTGTGGGGTTTTCATGTGCCTTTAGTCTTAAGCCACCTTCATAAATTAATTTATCATTTAGCTACTTATCCCTTTGAATTATTAAACACTCAATCATTGAATTCATGTGAAATGTTGGGTGAGAAACTCATCCCACTCAATTATGATAGCATGTTTTGAGTGTAATCATCCTTGTAGGAAGAGTAAGAGTCAAGCAATCATGGAAGAAGAGGAAAATTCGAGTAGGAAGAAGAACAATTTTTACAGTTGAGGAAAAATAAATTTGAGTGTTTGGAAAAAGTGGGAAACCATAATTTGTATTGAGGATAGCTTTCCGAAGTTGGTAATTATGCAGAGAATGGGGCTATTATGCTTGTACATGTTTTTTGCGAAGAAATCACCCAAAGAGCATTTGAAAATGTTGTCTATGCACTCTTGTTATAGATGGATTTCTTGGATCTCTCATTAGAGATATTCTTGGCTAGTTTGTACTAGATCCTTAGAGGGGATGGAGATTGTTTGAGGGATTGTGTTGCAAATAAGGAAATCTCATCCCTTGGGTTGTGCATATTGATGGGGAAGAGATATGGGTGGTTGGAATTGTTGTAGGAGTCGCATCACTATGTTTTATTCAGAATTTGGGTTGTTATAATGGATTGTAGACACTCGTTGGATCTTATCCATCCTTGTGGAATCATATCCTCATCTTAGGGGTGTCTTGTTGTAGAGAGAGTTGGTGAAAAAGATCCTATGGTTAGGTGGAACACCTGTCGTATGTAGTTGGTTGTGTAAAACGTTTTTAAAAGATAAGTGTTTTGATCACTGTGTCATTTACAATTTTAATAATATGATTGAATGCTACATTTACTCTATATTTTGTATGTACAATTTCTTCTATGCATGTTTAAATAATTTACATTCATGTTTTTAGGAATTAATGATAATAGCACAAGCATGTATGTCATGATGCATGTGTTTTCTACATTTGAATCGATATGCTAGTCGATTTTGGTAGTAGCGGGACTTAGCGTGGGAGTTGGGTACATTATATAGGTTTTCCCACACTCTACTCTTTTAACATTAAATGGTTCTAAAACTAAGGCACGGTGGGAAAAGTTTGAAAATATGTATGGAAGTAGAGATCAATATATTCAAGTTCTTCATAAATCTCCCATTTCTTACTTCATGTTAATTATAAATTCATATTCTTGATCGCACCCAGGATATGAATCACATGTGAAATATAATGTGTGTTTATTTTCTTGAAGATCTAATTGTGCAGTGAAATCAAGCCTAGCTTTATATTTTCTTTGAAGTGACACCTTCTTAATATCCAACAATTGGTTGCTACTTGGATCCCCAACAACTAGCCAATTCAATCATATCATCCTTATTGAAGGATCTTCTGTCAAGATGATCAAGTTAATAGTTATCTTAGTGTTAGTCACACCATGAAACTATGTTATTCAACCATTGTACATAAGGTTGTGATTTGAACACTAATATCATAATTAAGGGTGTTTTGGTAATATATATTTCTTTTCCAAATCTGAAGCCAATCTCTATTGTTCAATGAAGGAACTGTCCATAGACCAATCTAGAGGTGCCTTTTGAATTTTGGGTGACCTAATATCCAAGAAACAATCCATACTTGGGTGACCTAATATCCAAGAAACAATCAATACATCTCAAAATCACATTGGTTGAAGAGCTTGAACAATTTCTTCCAATGATGTTGCCACATGTATTTCATGCACTGATATTATAAGGTATTTCAGTTTCTTCTTCCGCAACCTTTATTTCAGTGCATAAGGCAATCTGAAATAAATCCCTATGCCACATTAAGGGGTAACAGGTTTAACAAAACCAACAATTAAGAAGACCTTGGAAGAATTATTTAAAACCCCAACTTTAACTAAAATCAAGCACTTGAATGGTTTTTTTTTGGGGGGGGATGGTAGTCTAGGATTAATATATTCACTAATATACCAATCTACTATTGAAAATGTTGTTGGTCATCCCCTTTTAACTTTCCTTATATAAAAAATGGGGACTCTATTGGGGATACAATTTTGATTCTTGTCAAAAGATTGCCTTTGGTAGATTGGTTGATTTGATTTATGTATTTTTTTTTCTCTATTTTCTTGGTATTGTGCCTATGTTCTCATGTTTTAGGCACAATTTCATTCTTCTTTGCTAAAAAAAAGTGCATGTTGTCCTTAGAACTAAAATTACAAGTTTTCTAGTAAAATTTTCTAGAGAGATTTTTGGCCTTCCATTTGTCCACTTGTGATTATGTTCTCCTAAGTATTTTAGTGAAAGAGACATTAGGAAAATAGTCATCAAGTACTTCTTTTTAATTTTTAGATTTTCAATAGCATTAGGGATTGTTTTTGTGGTTTCCTTGTAGCTTGTGTTACTTGGTTTGATATTGCTCATTGAATATTCTTTAACATGTGATTACTAATTGAGTTAGTGTAATTACTTAATGGGTAAAGTTGGTTTGAAAGTGTGATTTCAATTTTTAAAGTGTGATTTCAACTCTATAAGTGTGAATATAAATTAGCGATACAATTTCCTTTCTTAAATTGATTCTAGTATACTAGTGCATAAGAATTGTAGTTTATACATAAAGTACACAATATCTCACAAGCATTTGAATCTTAGTTTGACATATTAAATGCATAGGTAGTTTAATTGTATCCTTTTAAATAGGATGGTCCATAAATTATGGTCTTACAACTCACTCACTTCACCAACATGGATACTTAGTGGATTTAACCCTTTGATCTTTATTTCTCTAGCTTATGAAAAGATGTTTATTTTTTGAATGGCTAGAAGGCCTCTATTCTTAGTTATTTTGGAGGGAAACTACTCTTCAGTATTAGAGGTATGGCCTTCTCTTTGGTGTAACATACACACATTAATTAGCTAACAACACAATAGTAATCAAGCCAATAAAAACCAATACTCTACAAATACTTTATATTCATTGCAATTCCTTTACACATTGATATCCAACTAAACTTAATCTATCAAGATGATCAAGGCTAATAATATTCTTCTTTGATCACTATATGGGCATGAAGGCTCTACTTAGGCTTGGGTTCAAGGCTTTGTTATTGCTTTGGTACCATAGGTCAATAATAACCATCAACTAGTTCAAGTGACTATGCTTCTATTGCCAACAATAGATCGACCTCTGTTGCGTTAAGATAAAAATGCACATTCTCTCGACTTGTTTCCAGACAAAATGAATAATGCTACAAAATTGTTATTCCATGTTTGGAAATCTAAGAACTCCACTCAATGAACCAATACAAGGAAATTCTCATTAATATGTTTATATTCTTCCAAGTAATGGTAGTGTCATGAATTAAGATTTATTCAACAAATAAAATTTAGAACACAATGCCAACAAAAGGGAATGGAATATCTCATACCAAACTATATTGTATCTATACTCAA
Organism: Picea engelmannii; assembly: GCA_009831015.1. Classification (NCBI taxonomy): domain Eukaryota; kingdom Viridiplantae; phylum Streptophyta; class Pinopsida; order Pinales; family Pinaceae; genus Picea; species Picea engelmannii. The sequence goes on from ML785747.1 coordinate 95,818, forward strand.
CTCCCTTAAACTTGAATACCAATTAAATTACACACATATGAGTTGGTAGCTAAAAAAATCACCTATATAAAATTTCTATGGATTAATACATGTGAGAGAATGATTTATTATGTAAACCATGCTTGAAATAAAACTCATCTCAATATATAGGATTCATGTGCTTTCAATGGTCTACTTCAAATAAAAACTAGCTTGTGCCTCTTTAATTATTCTTTCAATTGTAATTTGGAAATTATAATGGATCATATATGGCTCTCCCTATGGTCTCATTCCCCCAATGACCGTAAGACAAAATCCAACAAAAACTAATATAAATGCATATTTACAACTCCAACACTTAATAAAAGGTAAAACCATTAATAAGAATGTCAACCCAGGAAGCATTATTAACATGACCACTTTCATTTTTATTTGTATGAGATGAGAGTTAAGTAGTAATGTGATAATTGGCTTCATCAAAAGGTGGTGAATGGGACAAATATACCAATGCCAAGCTGTTAAGGGAACAACAATTAAAAAAAAAGTCAAGCTCTGAGTATGTGGTACAAATTACCACTCCACTATAAGGGAAACAACAAAAAATTCCATCAAATCATATGTAGGAAGAGGAAGGGCAACCCCAGGGAAGGAAGAAGCCACTAGTTCACTAGGAATATGACCCATGTATGACCCCTAAGATTGTAGAATCAACCTATATGAATTGTAGGTGGATTCAATTGCTTTTTGGGGAAATGTACGGTCTCTAAAGTGACTACAAACATCAATTGATCCTTCAGAAAACAAGATGATGTCTTGTATTAGCCATGACAATAAATCGGGACATTTTTCCCTTCTCTAATAGTCAATAAACAAAGAAAACTAGAATTGGAAAATCTCTACAATAATGAAATAGCCATATTATTTGAGCCATTTATCTTGAATTTTAGAGTGAAATGAATGGTGTGAATTCTATAGCTATTGGATCCATCTCAGACAAATGAAGAGTGAAACTTTGAGAGAATTCGTCAAGAACAACTGAGAGATGAAATCTTACACCATTAAAAAATACCAGGAAACCATTAACACATAGCAACTTCCATTAAAATGATAGCATTAATTAAAAATGAATAAGATCAATATATCCATAACATATATGCAATTCTCATTACATATAACATCAATCACATAATGAACACAATGATTTTGCCTAGGTAAACCTAAAGGGAAAAACCCAACATCAAATGGTTTGCTAAGTCATGTTTCAATAGTCAGATTTACAATGTGGTCAAATGGTTCTTTGTGCATCATCCTCTCCTTGGCCATAAATTAAAAAAATATATATTTGAGAGTGCAATTGCAAGAATAAATAGGGAGATTTGGGTAATGGGAAGACCAACAATCCTAACCTTTCATTTCCCATTCCTTAGTCTTTTTGTCCTATTTTCATTTTCTATTTTTATTTAATTCTTTATTTGTCCTCTTGTTATAACCCTATGTTTCATAGGATCACTTGGTGATTCTAATCTCTTCTTATAGTTGCATTGTATTGTAAATAATATTTTAATCTGCAAATGATTTACAAGAAAAAGAAAAATGAAAAAGAAAGAGAAAATAAAAGAAAGAAAAATAAAAAGAAAAGAAAGAAAAAGAAAAGAAAATCAAAATAAAAGAATAAAAAATCAAAAGAGGGTATAAAAAATAAAAGACAAAAAGATAAAACCCCATGGAATAAATTTGGTTTGATTCATACTATCTAACCATGATTAAACCCTTTTAAATTTATGTTGATAGGATAGTGAATAAACTTGGACAAACAGTTTAATCTTGGCCAAAGTAGATAGGTTAGTGAATAAGTTTGACCAAATAGTCTAAGCTTGGTCAAATATCTTAGGTTAGAGTAATTATTGACCCAACAATTTAAACTAGGTTAATGTGTTAGTTAATTATATTAGCATCTAGGTTAGCATGTTTTATTTCAATAAAAATTTGCAAAAGGTTGATTAAATGCCTTTGTTTTGAGTTAAATTGATGTGTTTTTGACCCCTTGGTGAAAAAATTGAAAAAGGGGGAGCTAGCGCTACCCAAAATATGATTTTATCCTAAGTTTCATGGTGATTTGACAGTTTGGCACTTTGTGGCTAAAAGGCGCACTAATATCAGCGGTCGATCAAAATGCTCCCAAATCAACGATCTTTCGTGGATATCAGACCCTCCCTAACTTTCTACCTTTAACGGTGGGGGGGGGGGNGGTCCGAGTTAGTGTTTTTTTTGGCATGACCCCCGCATAACATGTCACCTCCACATTTACTCAGACCCCCCTCACTCATTTCTGATAAACCGCCAAACCACTTATCAATACCGCCACCACACTCCACTACTCTATCAACACATCACAATCCACTCACCTGTCACAAATCCCATCCTATCCACCCGTTGGCCATTCAATACCCTCCACGTCACTTTCATCCATCCGTTGGCCAATCAATGCCACTCCTCATGACTGTTACCCGTCCAGTTCATCACCCGCTCCATAATGGACACCTCCCTACACCATTTAACTCTGTTCTTTCACCATTTGCGCATTGTTCACTGATACAGACACAATCGACACCACCATTTCCCATTCTCAGGATTAACCTCCACCAATATCACTATCAAAAGATGCCATCAAGTTGGGTAATCACAGACCATACCTATTTTCATTTTCATATCTCCATTTGATTATGGCGCCCAAATCCAAATCCGTTGAAACAGAATAAAATCCTTTCCTCCCTCCTCCCATCGACCTGGATTGCATCCCCATGGCCGATAAATATTATTGAGTTGTAGAGCCAAAGTGTGAATTCGATTTCTTTGAATTACACTTCTAGCTCAAAGATATATTCCTAGACTAGAGTGACGAGATCAGACTCTGAGATTCCAATCTCCCACTGGAAATGTTTCCCCAGACCTACCATTTCCCCGAGTTCTCCCTGAAGTGTCAATCTCACTACCTTCTCGGCCAAAGGGCCATTGTGTCTTCATCTGGTGAAACTTTGTTCACCATCACCCCTGAAATAATAAACCAAATGATGCAAATACCTAGAACCGACTCTGTCACCCACTTCTCCATTGAAATTCTGACCAAACTTTATCAGAATCTTTTCTTTCCTTAAAGAGCCCAGATTTTTTAAATCTTTTTACCTGAAGATGCACAGTTGCCTAAAAAGAATCCTCCATATCCTTCTTCCATATTCGCAATCAAAGGAAACCAAATCATTTCCTCCCTATGTTTCGTGATAGGATATTACTCTGATTGAATGGGTAGATGAACCCATTTTGGGTTTTATGTCCATTTTCTCCACAGAAGAAAAGGCTACAACTCAATTTGATTACAGTCAATTTCTAGCTAACATTATACATGAACAACTTTTCAAATTCTCTACAGAGGGAATGTTCAGGTACTCCTCAGTGTTGGTGTACATGTTCCTCTTCTTCTAGGCAGACAAATTCTCCTTCGCCCTCCAGAAGTTGGATCAAGACGAAAATCCTCAACCAGTGACCTCTTGGACATCAATAGTGAGGAATAACTCATCCAAGTTCAACTTCAAACAGTTCATTGACCAATTCTACCATCCAATGGTATGCATGCTCAACAACATAACATAACCAAGAATAAATGAGGAAGTCCAGAGGATTCTGCACCTGTCATACTTATCCAAAACAGGGGACTCATACCTTTACCAGAACCATATATAAATCAGGGTTAATGGGTGTGAATTACCTACCTACAAGCTACCAAAGTACCTACCTTCTAGAATATTCTCCTTGGAATACATCAGACAGATGATCAATTCTGATGATATCCACTTCATGGCATTCAAGAAGAAGCAACAGCTCAGGATCAAAGGCTAGATAGGTTCTTTCATATGCAACATCAGAGCTACAGGAGAAGAAGCCAATAATATTTTAAAGGAAATGAATTTTAGCCTAAGCTTCCCATGGAATTATGAACCCTATGGAATTATAGCAGAAACTAGGCTTAAAAATAAGATCTCTCCTTATGCTCACGTACCAAATCCTGAAATTGAAAATTTCATGAATCAGACAAAGTGGCAGGAAAATACTTTGTTGGATACAGAACAACAACCTTCACCTGCCAACATTTCACATACAAATACTCCACAGGTACACACAGAAAAGAGAGCTAGGAAAGAAGTCTCTCCTTTAGTCACAGAGGTGTCAGCAAGAGATTTCCAAGTCTACAGGAAGAGGACCAAGACTAGTCATACACTTGACAGGTCTAGAGAAGAATAAACTCAGTCCACCATAGTTATGGAGGGAACACATTCATCAATCCTATCAGATAGCCAACACATAGTGTTCACTTCCTCATCCAAAAAGCAAGGAAACACCACATTGTCAGCTAAGTCCTCACAGGAGCCTGTAGGACTTAATATCTTTGAGAAGTACAACTTGATCAAACAGAAGAATGAGCTGCTAACTAACAACACATATTCCCAGTTCTGGAAGTAGACATCCAAAACTCAACACAGGTTACTGTATGCATTCGACACAAAGAAAGGAAGGATGCAAATGGCATTCTTGCAGGCACATGTCCCTCATCCTAAGAAATTTTTTTATTACAAGAAGGCATCATTTGAGTTTGATGTGAAATAAGTTCATCCTGCAGCTCATATGGACATGCACATGCAAACAAGGGAGATGATATTCTCCACCTTAACAAATACATCCTTGACTGCTGAAAAATTGCAAGTCTCTTTAAACAATGTCTAGTCTCAGTTGAAACTGGAAAATATATCTTCCTTAGCCAAGGATAAGAAGATCAAATCCTTAGAATAATTGGTACTGAAAATTGGCTATGATCCAACCAACTTCAATTCAGCTGAGGAACTACTAAAGAAGAAAAATGCTAACATAACATATCGAAGGAAACAACTGAAACTTCCAGCCATTGAAGATTTACAAGCAAAAGAAATGGTTGAGCGCAAAGGCCACAAGGAGGAGATGTTGAAACTAATAATGGAGCAGAACGCACAAATAAAGGAGATGTAGGCCGAGCTATATAATTTAGTGAAAGAGAAATAATAGAGCACGCAGATGGATGTTATCCCACTGGAAGCAGTTCCTCTCATAGAAGTTAGTACAACAGAAACTGCAACAACATAAATCCCATTAGCCATTCCAGTGACAGTTTCATATGCTTCTGAGAAATTGGTGAAGTCAATGGAAGACATTACCCTGCAAGGAGAATAAATTAAAATATTGCAAGAAGAGATTGAAAACCTCCAGAAGGTGAAATCCATGTTCCAGTCCAGCTACAACACAGAGATGCACAAATCACAAAGACTCACTCAAGAAATACAGAAGCTACAGAAGGAGACTGTCATGGACAGAACATTGTCTGAAGCCAAGGAAAACATTTGGATGGACATCAACAAGTCAATGATAGAGATATGGCCACTCATACAAATTGTGTTTGAATAGTATGAACTGGTACATAGAGCTAGACAAGTAATTGACAAGATAAGAGAGGAATTGGGAGAGAGGCCACTAAAATAATCAGGTTCTTAAACTCCAAGACCAAAGAGGAGTTAGAGGCATTGGAAATAGAGTACATGAAAAAGACCATCCTTGAGGTCAAAAAGGTTTTGACCAAGAAAGAATTAAGGTTGCAACTAGAAGAGAAAGCTCAGACAATGGACGTTGGAGTGCAAAGATTTTTCAGCAAGGTCGATTCAATGCACAAGAAGGGACTTCCAGGATTAATAGTAATAAATGATAAGCTCATTACTCTGTCAAACTACAAACAAAAGATCCTCGCAGTAGAAAAATATGGTTCTAAATTTGCAGGCATACAAGGGAGCATTACTGGAAAGTCTTTCTTAGAAACTTTACAATTGGACCTGAGCATCCAACATGAGATAAAATACATTTTCATCACAAAGCCTACTTTTTCCAAGTACATTGATATGAACGAAACATACATAAGGTTACTCAAGGTTTCCATCCCTAGTCAAAAGAGGTGGGAAGACCTATGTGCTTCATTTGAGTAAAGGTGAGGTGGAATGTCAAGTTAGAATGAGGAAGATAGTCAATTCAAAGTGATGAATCACCAACTACTTCCCCTAGAATCAGCACCAAGGATTCGAACAAATCACCAACATTCCTATTATTTTGTAATATGTAATCTAGTTAGTTAGATTTTTCTCCATAATATTTTGATCATTAAAGACAATATCAGATGTATTTTTTGTATAAATACTTCTCATTTAGAAGTATTGAGGGTTGGCTTTTTTTCCCAAGGAGATATCTTTGTAATCTTTTCAAAAATATCAACCAGTAATAAAAAGGCTATTCACATGATTCTTGTGTTTGGATGTTGGTGATGTTTATCTTTCTCTGTTAATGTTTATCTTACTCTGTAATCACTATGTTTTTTGTTTCTAATTGTTAAAGGGAAGTTAATGAACAAAATTTGTCTCTTGCACTCTGTTTCTGGTCTTTTAGCGATATACATGTTATTCATATTATATTAAGTAAATAAATTCTTAACTGTTTCTTTGCTTGGTTGAATCTCTTGTTGGACACACCTACCACACTTAGAGGGGGGGTGAATGAGTGTGGGGTTCTTTTTCCTAAAACTTCCCTCTTGCACAAAACTCATCAATTAGCATTCAACATTTATTCATTACCCATTGTTGTCATTTATAACCAGTTAGATGTGAGCACATATCAGCAATATATCATCAACAAGTCATCACCACAATGAACACAAAGAACACAAGATGTATGTACAATTTTCTTTTTATTACGGACTACAATCCGTGGGGTTTGTCAGCAACAACTGAATAGAGTACAACTCTACAAGAGAAGCAGCTCTATATGCAAGACTCAGCTTGCATTCTCAACACCAACTGAGATTAGGCAACAATCCTCAACAAATATCAATCTGTACCATAAACAAGAGCATCAACCATGCACCAACCTATGCCAAACAACCTATAATCAACCTGTACCATAAACAAGTGCATCCAACCATGTACCAAGTATATACCAATCATATGTCAAACACTCATCAACAATGACTCATCAATATGTACCAACATCATCAACTATACACCTCATGTATGTGTCAACTCATCAACTGCTTGTCTCAACCATGACTAGTTTAGGATTAGTCAACAACCCTAACTTGAAATAATCATAACTTTGTACCTGTACTGAATAAAGATCTGAAACTGATACACAATGTTCTTCAATGTGTTTTATGTAATTCATCCAAGTGGCACTACTTGGAACCTCTCAGAAAAGGATTTATAGCAAAAATGGCATACCTTTCTGAATTCTGGCTTATTCTAGAGAGCGACCTTGTAGAGTGTGCCCCGAAAAAAATATTTGATGAATAGATATGAAACTATTACAAGAATACTACATATTGTAATATAACCAACATAATTGGTCTCACTGAATTTCGATCTGTTATGAAGAAGTTGTGACGTTTTTACCTGAAACACCTGATTTTGACTAGTTTCAGGACTGGCCACAAACCCTATTTTCCACGGAGTGTAACTCCCAAACTACAATGACCCACAAGCTGAATTTTTAACCACATATACTTGGCTATGTTTTATCACTTGCATAGAAATTTCAGGATCTGAATAATTATAGAAAACAAGTTATAGCGAAAATGGTGAGATGACCTGTAAATAACATACCTTAGAAAGCACCATCAAAAGAATTTATCCTTCCTTGCATTTCGGCCTTATTTTATTCAATTTCCTCAGAATTTCAGCTTATATATCCTTGGTTACCTCATTAACCTATAGATATTCAATATCCTCAAGTGTTCCACACCAAAAATGCTCAAGAAGCTCTCACAAGAAGCTCTCCATCAATACTCCAAAATATATTCCCACAAGAAGCTCTCCATTGATCCACAAAAAGGATGATCTACAAGAGACCATTGATATATTATTTATACTTTCATCCTTTAGGTCACTTAACCCATTTTTAGGTCACTTAACCCTTTTCTAGGTCACTTAACCTATTTTCCCTATTTTAGGGTTAACCACTTTCCATAAATAGAAAGTTCTTCAATACTTTAACATTTAAATATTCCTTCTTGATTTTTTCACCTTACTTTATCATTTCTTGATTTTGTCACTTCTCTTTATTATTTAAATAATCCACCTTGAATTTGTCACTTTAATTTACCATTTAAATAATATTAACCCATTTCTAGGTCACTTAACCTATTTTCCTTATTTTTAGGGTTAACCACTTTCCATAAATATTTCTTCTTGATTTTGTCACCTTACTTTATCATTTCTTGATTTTGTCACTTCTCTTG